>CM019149.1:263764319-264061363 GCA_009733165.1 Naja naja | reverse complement strand
TGCATCTACTATCACTAGAAAAGTGTGCCCTCTTGTAGGGCCTGCAAAAAATGTGATTCTAGACCATGGGCCCCTAGGACATTCCCATTCCTGTGTGGGCGTGAGGTGGGGCAGGTCTGACTACCTGGCAATTGGGACAAGAGGCTACCCGTTTTCAACCATTTTGTCAATACCTGGCCACCATACATAACTCCTGGCCAAACCTTTCATCCTTACAATCCCAGGATGACCATGTAACATTTCCAAAACCTCCCTTTGCAGTTTTGCAGGAATAACCACCCTGTTACCCCACAAAATACATCCTCTTAATACAGATAATTCAGTTTGCCTGGATTTAAAAGGTTGGGCAGGTGAGGTAGATCTTGAAGAGGCCCACCTTTCTTAATCCAGCCCATAACAGGTGCCAACACAGCATCTTTGGCAGTTTCTTTGGCAATCTCAGCAGCATGGACTGGAAGCTTAGCAACGGTCTCCAGGAAAAAGGTGTGAGTTTCAAGTTCAAAGTCCTCCTTGTGGCAAGGTAGTGGGCAACGACTCAGAGCATCAGCATGTCCAATGTCCTTGCCAGGGCCTGTGAATCAGTTTGTAGGAATAGGCTGCAAGAAATTCAGTCCACCTCAGCATTCTTGGTGACAGGATATTAGGTGTAGGTTTGTCTCCTGCCACAATGCCTAGTAAAGGTTTGTCATCTGTAACAATGGTGAATGACCTGCCATACAGATATTCATGAAATTTCTTAACAGCTGCAACAACTGCTAAAGCCTCCTTGTCCAATTGGCTATAATTCCTCTCTGCTTTGGACAGCATGCAGAGTAAAAACAATTGGGGCTTCCGTCCATTGGAAGCCTGTGACTCAAACCCCCACTCCAAAAGGGATGCATCACAAGTCAGAACAACAGGTAAATTCTCAGAGAATTGTATCAACACAGCATCAGACGTGATTAGTCTCTTAATACTGTTAAAGCTGACTGTTCCTTCCTCAGCCCACCAATCCAAACAGCATTCTTATCAAGTAGGCGATGTAAGGGCTCAGCAATAGATGCTTTGTGAGGTAGAAACATGTGGTAAAGTTAATAAGGCCAAGGAAGGCCTGCAGATCTGCCTTGCATCGAGGTTTAGGGGCTTCATTGATTGCTTTAACCTTGGCATCAGTAGGATGGATGCCATGCTTGTCAATCATATACCCCAGGAACTCAACTCTGTCTGTTTTGAGTGTACATTTGTCTTCCTTGACTTTTAAACCCTTTTCTGAATCTGGTAAGGACTTCTCTGAGTCTTTCTTGAAGCTGAGTGTCATTTTCAGCAAAGATTAATACATCATCAAAATAAGGTACTACCCTGGCAGTCCTTGCAACATTCTTTCCATAAGGCTCTGAAAAATGCCAGGTGCCACGCTTACTCAAATTGTAGTCTTTTACATTTGAAGGCACCTCTATGGGTCACAATTGTTTGTGCCTCTGCAGTGGCATCATCAACTGTTAATTGTTGATATGCCTGAGCCAAATCCAGTTTAGCAAATACTGTACCCCTGCCAAGGAATGGAGCAGATGATGCACAACTGGCACAGGATATGCGCTCTGTTGCAGCGCATGGTAAGTGTCCCCTTGTAGTCACCACAGATTCTCACTGACCCATCAGACTTGACTGGTGTGACTATGGGTGTTTCCCATCTGGAGTGTCAGTAGGCTCTAAACCCCTTGAGCAATGAGTTTATCTAATTGTGCATCAATTTTTCCTTTAAAGCAAATGGGACCCTCCTGGGCTTTAAACGAATTGGGGCACCTTGGGGTCTAGGCTGAAAGCAATAGGGGTCCCCATATACTTGCCCAGTCCTTCGCTGAAGACCTCTGGAAACTCAGACTTCAAGGACTCTTCCCAGTCAGAACTGCTCATGTGATGGATGCCAGTCACCTCGATGCCAAGTGGCTTGAACCACTCAAGTCCCAGCAAACTTGGGCGATCCTTGTCCACGATGGTCAGGGGCAAGCGTTTGGTGTGGCCTTTAAACTGCGCGTTGAAATCTCTCGCTCCAACTACTGGAATCTTGTTCCCTTGGTAGTCTTTGAGAGTCAGTGCTTGCTTCTGGAAATGCTTTTCTGAATTTTGGGAAAAGTCTGTGGATAGTGTCCCATGACACCATAGATAAATAAGAGCCTGAGTCCACTTCCATTTGGCAAGGTCTTCCTTCAATAAACACCTTCACATGTACTTTTCTGCTTTTAAGGGTGAAGAATGACCAATAGTGATTGTTTGGTGAGTTTCATTCTTGCCATTTGCTTCTAAATTTGCCCCATTTTTCAATGACATTGTTGGGCTTAAAGTCTCTATCAGGGAATTTCTTCCTAGCTGGTGGAGTTCTGGATGATTTGCAGACTCTGGCTATGTGACCCGTTTCTCACAACGTAGGCAAATGGAGTCAAAGAACTTGCAATCAGTGCGGGGTGGCCCCCACAGCCTCTGCAATAGAACCCTTGCCTGTTCTTCCCAGAGTCTTTCTTTCTTCTCCATTCTGAGTTTAAAATCCCTCCTCTGCCTCACTGCCATCAGAATCAGAGTCTATTTGTTCAGCAATGAGTAGATGTGGATTTATCCCCATCAGAATGGCTTGAGGCCTGGCTTGAGGCCTTGTTAATCTTTTCATGGCCGCTGCTGAGGACTTGGTGGCTTCCGCTGAAACAGCTTCTTCAATGGCCTCTTTAAACGTGATCTTAGGTTTCATTAATAGTTTGCTTTGTAAACCTTATCTTTAAGGCCTAAAACAAACCGATCACGCATGGCCTCTTCTAAGTTGGTAAAGTCACAAGCACCCCAATGTCCCTTAAACTTGCCACGAAGTCATTAACATTCTCGCTATCCCCTTGATCCCGACGTAAAATTCGTGTCTCTTAATGAGGCACGATACTTGTGGGCGTAATGGGCTCTCAAAAGTTTTTCTAAATCGGGCCATTCCATTACCTTCAGCTCTGCTGCTCCTGCCAACGCTTGCCATTTTGAAGACTGCCGGACCGCAGTGCGTGAGAAAGACCGCCTCTTCCGTCTCTCGATGCCGGCGATCGCCTCCAGGAACATGTGAAACGATCCGCATACGATTCCCAGTCTTCCGTCGCTGGATCGAACGGTGCTGGGGGTGTTCAGCGCAGCCATCTCGCCAGTTGCTTGTTCGTCGCGTCTTCTCTTCAGGAAATCCCACCTTCGTCGCCAGTGTTAAGTTTGCATGAAGAGTCAGATGCGAGGAGTTCCAGCAAAGACTTTATTAGTGACTACAGCTCGAATGGACCCGTCCTGGCTTGGCTACGGCTGCTTCTTATAGCCTGCAGCCGTAGCTGCCAGCCAATGGGAGTGCAGGGATTCTTCCCGCACTATTTAAACCAATACCATTTGACATTTTACAAGAACAGTTCAAATAAACCAATAACATTCAAACCTACATACATAACAGTGGTATTCAAATTTTTTTACTACGGGTTCTGTGGATGTGGCCTGGTGGGTGTGTTGTGGCTTGGTGGGCGTGGCAGGGGAAGGATACTGCAAAATCCCATTCCCTTCCCTACCCCACTAATCTGCTTTCCAGCTCCGTTCTCCTGTGCAAGTCAACAAAAGAAGACCCAGCCAATCAGCTGACACTGGGGAGGCAGAGAATAGATGGGGGCAGGCCCAGTCAGAGGTGGTATTTGCTGGTTCTCTGAACTATTCAAAATTTCCACTACCGGTTCTCCAGAACTGGTCAGAACCTGCTGAATACCACAGTACCATAGCGGCAGAAAAACAGAGAAATGAACTTCTTACACAATTTTCTGCTGCCAGAATAAACCCAAGGAGGTCCTGCTCCACCCCTCGCCCCCAAACAAGAATGGGAATGTCCTAGGGGTCCATGGTCTAGGATTCACATTGATTTTGCTGGCCCTACCAGAGGGCACACTTTCCTTATTGTAGTTGATGCATACTCCAGATGGTTAGAGGTTATCCCCATGGTTTCCACCACTGCAGACGCTGTTATCAAACAACTTAAGAAACTTTTTTGTAACTCATGGGTTACCTGATGTGCTTGTTTCTGACAATGGTCCTCAATTTACTGCTAATCTTTTTGAATCATATTTAGTGCAGCAGGGTATCAGACACGCCCTTACTGCCCCTGGGCATCCTTTGACTAACGGCCGGGCTGAACGCATGGTACGTTTTACCAAGGAGAAACTCCAACAATTGGGTCCAGGGGACATCACTGAGAAGGTTGAAAAACTACTCAGTAACCAACACATCATTCCTAGTCCATCCACTAACTTAACTCCTGCTGAGCTTTTAATGGGGAGAAAACTCAGGTCTACTCTAGACCGCCTTCACCCCACTTACGCACCCAACACACCTCTAGATTCCACCAGCAAAACTCGCACATTCACTGTGGGTGATTCTGTTTATGCTAAAAACCTTGTGGGTGAACCATTATGGATTCCTGCTGAGATAACCCAGGTTACAGGCCCCAGGTCTTACAGGGTTCAAACTGAGGATGGTGTCTTGTGGAGTAGGCACATAGACCAGTTACGGTCCAGACTGCCTCTGGAGCATCGCCCTTGCTCCTCTCTGGATCCCATGCCCTCAGCCTCTTCTAGGGGAAGGGGAGATAAAGGTAATCAGCAAGTGAGAATCAACCCCACGTGTAACGAGCTAACACGACAGGAGCCATCCCAGAACCTGTCAGGGTGCCAACAACCCTTTTTGCAAATAGAAGATTGCACATCACTACCAGATTTAGGGGGTGACGTTGGGTTGCAGATGGATTGGGAGGAGAGACCAGGTTGTAGTAACCAAGCAGGTTCTACTAATACAAGAAGTCCCAATAAGGGAATGTTGGCAGATACATTTCCTTCCTCACAAAGTGAGATTCCCAAAACACCTGAACCACGCAGGTCTCAACGTACCCGTAAGAGCCCCACCTATCTACAAGAGTATATTAGATAGATGGGGTTTGAGTATGGACCAAACCTAGTGGGGAGGGGTGTTATGTATGCAGAGTTTAAAATGACTGGTTATTGTTGTAAAGTGTTTGAATTCATTGGTTGTAAAAGTGTGGGAAAACCCTGCACTCTGATTGGCTGGCAGCCGCGGCAGCCGGCTATAAATAGCTGCCGTGGCTGAGCCAGTCGGGTCCATTCTGAGCTGAAGTCACAATAAACTTTGAGTTGAAGCACTCCGCGTCCTGCCTCTCTATGCGAACTTAACAATTTGTATATATGTATATACACATATACATATGTGTGTGTATATACACACATAAATTCATATATGTAGGTATGTAGGTATGTAGGTATTTGTGTTCAATTTTAGAAACATATTATTAACAAATACTATGTAGGTAACATTATTCAGAATATCAGTTCTTACTGGATATTAACAGATATTTGATCATAACCTCCTGCATTTTCCACTAGTGCTTATGATGTCTCATTAAAAATTGGTCAACACATTTGCAGTTGCTCTTAAATGTGCAAACCAGAAGACCCTAGTAATGACTCCAGTAGAACATGTTAAGCTGCAATGTGGAAATAAAGCATAATAAATAAAAATTAGATTAATGCAGCTCTTTTTTTCAAGGAGACTCAGTAGGGATGTGCAAATTTTTGATCAGCAGATGAAATTAGAAGAGGTATATCCACAGGAGGAGTCAAAAACAATCAAGAGTTTATCCTAACCACATGATTGACATCTTGTCCTATTTACAGTGCATGTTTTAAAAAAGGTTAAGATTTCAATCACATAATCACAGCTGCCCCATTGATTTTATTCACCCTCCTTGTGGATATCCCTGAATCTGAAGGAAATTGAGCAATTCTGATAATCCATATCAACGGGATTATTCAATTCAAATAATCTATTTGAATTCAACAGAACTGAATTTGCATGGGAGCGCAGAATTATTTTAGAGTACTGTTATCTTTGTCTATGAACATGAATTTTGTGTCCAACCTGATTATCTGCCATGGTAGCACAGTTGTTAGAATGCAGTATTGCAGACTAATTCTGCCAACTGCCAGCAGTTTGATTCTCACCGGCTCAAGATTGACTCAGCCTTCCATCTTTCCAAGATCGGTAAAATGAGGACCCCAGATTGTTGGGGACAATACGCTGACTCTGTAACCACTTGGAGAGGACTATAAAGCACTATGAAGTGGTATATAATTCTAAGTGCTATTGCTATCTAGCTATCTTAGCATAAATAACTCCAATAGGGTTTTTATTCAATCTTGAAAGTGAAATGAACTCATAGAGAAATAAATGCTCTACTTCATCCTATGACCACAATTCCATTTAAAAATTAGGTTTTGTAAGAAAGAAACCTGTGGTTATGTAAAATGACTTCTACAGCTAAATACAGGATTAGTTTATTCATTTATCTGCATGTAGAAGACTGCAATACAATCAAAAGACATGTTCCTACCCTGTTCTTTCTTTGAATGGGAATCTATTTCACAGGATAACTGACATTTTTAAAAAATTACTAGTATTATGATCCTTAGGTTACTTTCTATATAGTTAGCTTTTTAATATATGAATTATACCATCATTTCTATGCTTTGTTTGTATTATAATGAAGTGTAATATCTCCATCTTAAGACTCTCAAAAGTCAGTAAAAAAATAAAAGCATTGCCAACAAATTAACATGGCATCTTTTTTTACTATTTTAAGAATTAAAAGAATTGGCTGGCACAGAAAAATACATTTATTTGAAACTGAACCATGGCAAAACCTTCCGCCATGACCTGAAGACCTGGTTATTTGACCAATCCAGGCTGTGACCTATGGGTGGGGTGTTTTTAGATTTTGGTGGTTTTTTAAGTTTTGTATTAATTGGGACCATTAGTTTAATTCTTTTTTAAATATTTATTGTGTTTGTTTGTATTGTAAGCCGCCCCGAGTCTTCGGAGATGGGGCGGCATATAAGTCCCATTAATAAATAAATAAATAAATAAAATCATGTAATTTTAAATCAGTTCTGCTCTAGACACAGCAGAGTAAGGAGTGTAACTAGGAGTCCAAGCTAGGCAACTATTCTTAATCCAGGATAGAACTGGAAGTGGACTGGAAGTTCAGGCTTGGTTTGTGACAGAATCATCATGGCAATTATTATTTCTTATTTATTTACTTATTTAAATTAATTAACTGCCCAACTGCAATGGACTCTGGTAGAGGAAAAAACAGAAGTATGATTCTGTTGATTCTGCATGATCCTTCAGCCACATTTTATACCACTGCCCTAAGTGTCTTCCTGGATTGTCTCTATAAATTGGAACTTGAAGACATTCTGTTAAATCATTCTGCTCCTAGTTGCAATGGTCTGGGAGGAACATTTGATGATTGTATGTCTACTCTCCAGCAGTTGTATTGTTGGGTTCTGTATGTTGTTCTTTGTTTTCTAATGCTATGTAACATCTACATCAGGGCTGTCAAACTCCCAGCCCATAGACTGGATGCTTCACGCACTGGCCACATGCACGCCCAGTTTAGCAAAGGAGAGAAAAAAGTCCCGATACGTCACGTGATGCCCCCATGACAAAACTTTGACAGCCCTGATCTACATGAAGCTACCAGTTCTAATCAACACACAGATATCTCTTTCAGCTCTAATTCCCTCTAATGTCTGAAACAAAGAGAGTGTTTATTTTGAATGATAATCTAAATAAAGAGCAGAAACTGTTTGTCATAATTGATCCTGCTCATCTAGTCCAATCATCTATAGAGAGCATATTGAGAGCCCCATCCTAGTGTGACAGGCATCAGGCCTTTTCAGTGACCATCACCACCACCCCACAGCCAGTATCTGGAATTCTCTTTCTTGGATGAATATCTGACCTCAGCATCACTCATATTTCAGGATATTAGAAGCTCTTCAGCAAAATGGGTAGCATTTACATTTGGAAAATAAATAAAACATTGCAACAGACTTTTGGACCATAGTATTATTGTGGGCAAGCTTTTTATGAGTGTTATATTTATATTTTCATGTTTACTGTGCATTGTTCAGAATCTACAAAGTTTGGAACAGTATACTGACACTGAAAATAAATTAACTCAGATTCAATTCAGATAAGATAGTAGCTTTTTGATGATGAGTAGGTAACAGGTACCAGAACTAGGATTGCTTGTGTCTCAGTGGTGGGATTCAAAAAAAATTTACTACTGGTTCCGTGGGTGTGGCTTGGTGGGCATGGCAGGGGAAGAATACTGTAAAATATCCAGTTAGAGGTTTATTTATTTTACTTATTTATTTATTTATGGGATTTTTATGCCGTCTTATCTCCTGAAGGACTCAGGGTGGCTCACAACAATAAAAAAACAAAGAATATAGAATTTAAAAAACTATTAAATAAATCCCAATTTCAGAATTAAAACCGACAAACAAATTGATTAAAAAAACCCATCAGTCCAGGTCGGCCAGTTGAAAAAGCCATGTTTTCAGGTCGCGACAGAAGGATCGAAGGTCAGGAGCCATCCGAAGCTCCAAGGGCAGCTGGTTCCAAAGGGCGGGTGCACCCACAGAGAAGGCTCTCCCCCTAAAGGGTCGCCAGTCGACACTACCTGGCCGATGGTACCCTGAGGAGGCCCTGTCTATGGGAGCGCACAGGGCGATGGGAAGTCATTGCTGGCAGTAGGTGCTCCCGCAAATATCCCGGACCTAAGCCATGAAGGGATTTATAGGTGATTACCAAACTATTCAACTATTCTCCAAACTATTCAAAATTTCTGCTACTGGTTCTCCAGAACTATTCAGAACCTGCTGAATATCATCTCTGTTGTGTCTCTTTCCTGAAGTTGTGCTATATCAAAAACAAAAAGGGATAATTTTAAATGCTTCTAAGTTCTCAGTAAGACAGTCAGACCATCTTTAACAAAATTGACCTCCTACTAGATATTAGAATTAGAATTCTTTTATTGGCCAAGTGTGATTTGACACACAAGGAATTTGTCTTGGTGCAAATGCTGTCAGTATACATAAAAGAAAAGATACCTTCATTAACAGTCATAGGGTACAATAATAGTCATATTTATAATAATATTGTACCCTATGACTTAATAATAGTCATAGAGTACAATAAGCAATCAAATCTAAAAACATGGCTGTTCCAACTTGCCTACCCAGACTGATGGGGGGGGGAGGTTTTTTAGTTGTTTTTAGCTGTAGTTTTAATCTTAATGGTTTGTGAGGTTTCAGTTTAATAGTTTTTTAATATTTGTATTGTTCTGTTTTTATTATTGTAAGCCACCCTGAGTCGTCAGGGAGATAGGGCGGCATATAAATCTCATAAATAAAATAAATAAATAAAATAAATCATACTAGGAAACAGTCAATATCAATTGTAAGGATACAAGCAACAAAGTTACAGTCATACAGTCACAAGTGGGAGGGAATGGGTGATAAGGAGAGATGAGAAGATTAATAGTAATAGTAGTGCAGATTTTGTAAATAGTTGGACAGTGTTGAGGGAATTATTTGTTTAGCAGAATGATGGTGTTCGGGGAAAAAACTGTTCTTGTGTCTAGTTGTTCTGGTTTGCAGTGCTCTATAGTGTCATTTTGAGGGAAGTAGTTGAAACAGTTATGTCCGGGATGTGAGGGATATCAAGGTAATTAAATAAAATTATATCACTAATATGCTTTCATACATCTCTGTGTGTTCTGGTTTATTTCTTCTCTTCTCTTTGCTTGACTGGACAATTGTGGATACCAACAATAATGCACTTTTTATTGTTTCTCTATTTACTTTAATCCCAATAATCTCTACAGCATTACCATCCTCATTCATTTGTACTTCTGAGAAAAATACCATAGAATTTTAAGTATGCAGTGAAATTTTTACTCCCCTTTACTGATTCTGTCTTTTTTGGCATAAATTTTATGGTTTTTTTATTTGCTGTTTTCTGTCATAGAGGACATCCCACTAGGACTTTGTTACACAAGTTAAATCTTAGTTGTATTATTAATTCCTCCTATTTCATTTAAAACATTTCTATACTACTTCTTAGTAATACAAATCTCAAATCATTTCCTATATGCTGACAACCATGAATTTTATGAGTGAATGTTCTTTCTGGTTCCTATACACTTCCTCCCACACACATACACACTCTAGTTCAATTTAAAGCCCTCCTAATGCATGCTTGCCATGCTTTGGCCAAATATATATTTACTTGTCCTGACGAGGTATAATCATTTCATGCCAGCAATCCATCATGTAGATTACTCAGACAAGCCAGAAACCAAATTTCTTCCCCGGTACCATTTGTGTAATGAGTTATTGCCTACAATATTCTTTCCTTTTACATTCTCTTCCATGGACTGAAAAGATAGACAAGAATATCTCTTGAACTTCTATGGCCTTGAGTTTCCTTTTATAAAGTCCAGACTCTGGTGATACAGTTATATTTTTTTGTTGCATCATTTATCCCCAGATAAGCAGAAAGAGATCATTGTCAACATCCTTCCTAAGTCTTGGAAGTTTTAACACATCCCTGATCTTTGCTGCTGGCAGATGGAAACTTCAAAAGCCACTGGGCCTGATTGCCACACATGTGCTTCATTTCCTCATTGTAGTGAGTCACTATATAACTCTTCTCTTTTTCTTCCTACAGAACAAAGTTATTTATTATTTATTTATATCCTGCTTTTATTATTCTTACAAATAATTTATGGCAGTGTACATATCCAGTGCAACTTCCTCCTCCTATTTTCCCAATGACAATCCTGTGAGGTGAGTTGGGCTGAAAGAATGATTGGCCCAAAGTTAGTTTTTAGGGACCCCGTCTTCCATTTTTCAGTCTCTTTTTCTTCCACTCAGTGCTCACAGCCCCTTTTATCTATGGAAGCTTGAAAATTGTTTATTAGTTCCAGCAGTGTAGAATATCTTCTACTCACTTGCTCTTGGTTGTTCTTTAATACCTGAGCTTGCTCCTTTGTTGACTATCTTACTTAAAGTATCTTCCACTGGCAGTTTTTCTTATAGAGTGTTATTTCTTTGAAATGACAAATCCTTATCCTTTCTCATCAACTGAACTGTGAGCATTTGATGCCCTGATCCTTTGACTTTTTTCTTCAAGGACAGCAATGATTTTCCATTTTCTGTAAATATATGGCAGATTATTTTTAGGAAAGAAGACATGCCTCAAAATATTGTAGGCCGTAACTGTAAGTTCCTGTCTATGTTCATTTTTTTTTCTTAGTGCATCAATTTTTTTTCTTAGTGCATCATTCTTTTTTCTTAGTGCATCATTCTTTTTCTTAGTGCATCATTCTTTTTTGTACTGCATCAATAATATAAATTGTTTTATGTCTTCTTGTTCAGTTCCAACTTCCAAGGCTTTCAGTTTAGCCAAGCATAAACCCTTGACATAAAGGGAAAATATGAGAGACTCCGCATTAAACATCTCTGGCAAATTCCTATCCTTCTTCAATAAGCTCACTTCCTGGAAATCAGCTAACTTATATCCCTCTTATAGTCTCTGCTTAATATAGAAGAAAATAATCACTAAATCAGTCAAAATGGGCAATGAGTACTTCACAGAACACTCAAACAGTCAGGTGTATTCTGTGCTACTTACAAGTGAGTAGTAGTAATATGTTGCTTCTTGAGCTATTCTTTCTCTTTCTCAAATCTTTCTCTTGCTGTATTAGGTATACCAAATAAGTCAATAGACAAGGATTAGCCTCTACCATGGCTGCCTTGGTAAAGTTAGTTTAACTCAGCATATGATTTGATCTGTTTGTGAATAAGTTAAAAATAGCTGATTCTTAACTCACTGATTAGCTAAACAAGATTCTGAGCAATTATACATTGGTATATATCAGTGATGATAAACCTTTTTGGCACTGAGTACCCAAAGCATGTGTGTGTGCATGCACATCCAATATGCAACCCACCCGTGCATATGAACATGCCCCCACATGTGCACACGCATCCCCGTGCATGCCTCCCATCCCCACACATGTACACTTCCCCCCCCCAAATGCACAGCTGAGACCTGAAGACCAGCTAGCTAGCAGGAGGTGCATGCGCACATGCACAGCAGAGCTGAGCTGGGGCGATGGCACACGTGCCCACAGAGAGGGCTCTGCATGCCACCTGTGGCACCTGTGCCATAAGTTCACCACCACTGATATATATATATAGTCAATATAACACAGAAGAAAAATTTAAAAAAAACCTAGAAAGGAGGTAGATATCTAAAATGGTGGTTAAAATAATTTTATGGTGCAAAATTCCAAAACAGAAATTGTTTTTTATTTTTGTTTAGGTGTCCTTGGCAAAAAAAAAATTCTGATCTTCAGTCAATGACATTTTTTGCTGGCATTCTCATTACATTCTGTTTTTCTAAAATCAATATAAAGCAACTTAACAGCCCTTGAGGTAGGCTTACAATCATTATGTCAACCAACTCTGGAAAAAATGTTTTGTTAAAGGTGTCTTGCATATGACATTTTTTTTAAATGAAGACAAGTTTTGTGAGACTTAGAAATTCCACAGTCAATTTATAAATGGAGAAGATATTGGCAGCCAGCAAACTCAGGACTGTTTTTCCTCTTAAGGGAAAAGAAAGATTTACCAAAGTATAAAGGGTTCTTCCTGGCTGAAACATTTGTAATAAGGCAGACACAGCTCTTCTGGAAACCAAAGGCAGGCAGAAAACAAAACTTTTCCAGTATTATTATCCAGCTTGGATATACCTAATTAGTATATGTCATCAATGCTGCCCCCCTTCACCAGCCACAGCCTGAATGCATTGAGAATGTCTTCTTAAAAGTTCAGGCCTACCCCTTCCACCCCTACCCCCACCCTGGTGACAAGAATATTAATGCACCAACCCTGACATATCTGTTTCAGCTCATACATATGCAACGCCTTTGTTTTCAGAGATTTATGTCAGACTTTGCTGGAGTGAGGTATTCTACCGTTTTAGATAATAGCATGCCAAAGTGATGTTATCAGGCACATTCACCATTCACTCAGGCAAAAAGGAGGAGTGTCCCTTCTCTTCCCTTCCTTCCTATCTTCAGTGCTGAGAAACTGTTATTTATCTTTATTTAATTATTTTTTTTCTGGGGGGAAATGGTATATTTTTAGAAGAAGATTATGGTCATCCCATGGATTATCTTTTAATTAAGAATGTATGAATTGTGTCCACCCTACTGCAGCAAATGTCTTGCTGGTAATGAAGTTTAAACAGACTGACTTAATTTAACTATGTCTAACCACCAGGGTAAAATGTGGAAGTGTCTTTGATCCACCTGTAGATAAGGAACCCTTGTGGCAGAGAAGAACTCCGGTTCTTTCAAACTCTGTCTCTCTTTTGCAACTTTTCCCTTGGAGGGCCAGCTAAGAGAATGGTGAATTGCAGAAATTGGATTTTTTTTACTCGTTCTCTTTTTTTTCCCCAAGAGCTCTTTTCTGCCTTTCTTTCTTTTCTCCTTTTTCTACCACTCCCTGCATCCATGGGCTGGTTAAAGCAGTGGGGAACTGTTTTTTTTTTCATAAAACAAAGCTGAAGGAGCCAAGGGCCTGCTGGATCAGGAAGGAGAGAGAGCCAAAACTGCTGTAGAAAAAGCAGAGGTTAGAAGAGGACAGCTAAGACCAGTGTAAAGCAGAAGAGGGCACTAGTTAACTGACCTATTTCAGCCACTGAGTCTAACAGAGCAGCACAAAATAATTTCCCATATAGGGCAGTAAGTAACTTGTTGTTCTTTTCTTTTCTAAAATAAATGCCATTTATTATTATTTAACCACTGAAACTTCTGGTCTGACTTTTGTGGTCCTTATCCATATTTAATTTAGCCTGATGGTTAATTAAATAATCAGAAAAGAAGTGCAATCCTGACTTAAACCTTCACACAATTGTCTCAGCTCCACTCAAAATACATTTCCTTCTTTGAGGCATTCAGTCATCATGAATTTCTCAAATCCATTTTGGTAGCAGAAAAATTAGTATTTCTCATTTCTCAGACTGATACACTCTTATTAAGACACTTATTGACATGAGACACTGAAATATGGGCTGGTATTAACAAGAAGCTGTAAGTAGATAAATGAGTCTGTAAATATTTAAAAATTGTGAATGTTTGCCACAAATATTCAGAATTCTACTAGTTAAGATTGGGATGGATATGTTATTTATAGGAGAATAAACTTAGCACCTTGACCCTGCGTCCCCCGTAAAGTAATAAGCCATGTTCATGCATTACCCATCCAAAAGCTACAGTACTACCTAGAGACAAGAGAGCAGGGCTTACAGATCAGTTGACATTTGTCCTGTCAGCTGTGCTACTTGAACCACAGGCCACCATACATAAACTCCTTGCAACAACTAGGAAGGATATCTGTGTGAAAATGTTTCAGGCTGTAGGACTTGCAGCGTGCAGGCTAATTCTGATCTCATGAGGCATCTGCCCCATTCAGCTACTCAGCATACAGACCTCCTCCTTGAATACAAGGTTTTTAAAGAGCAGAGAGCTTCTGTTGTTGTGGGAATGGGAGGGGTGTAATCCCATTCTCTACATGAGAGCCCTTCATATTAAAGAAAAACTAGCCAGAATCTTAACAGTTAGGATAATAAACTGTAATAACCCTATAGTTGTCACACACTATTGTCCATAATGTTACAAAATAGTGTCAATAAGTTTTTGTATCTTCTGAAACCATTTAGCAAACTACATTGTAAACAAGAATCAGGAAGTAAGAAGATAGCTGATGCAGCACTCACAAAACTTTCAAAATGTTTCAAAGTCACAGTGGGATCTGGGAGAAGATAACAAGCATTTAAAATAAGTTCTTTTAGTGGACGAAATCATACAGACAAACTTTCCCTCATTCAAAATTTATTTGCCTGGTTTCCTTTTTTCTGTCGCCTCTCATGACGCTCCAGAATTTGTATTAGAGACTACCCAGTTTGCAGGAACAATTTTTTGAATAAATGATGGATGGGAATTGATATGAAAAATGCTTTTTCCTGAACAGATATTCATCATAGTTTTTTCTCCTTCTTTTCCACACACCTGGTGGACTGCAAGAACATGTATCAATTCTATTCTTCCATAAGTGGTACAGTAATTTCTGAATAAAACCTTCCAAACAGGAAGTGGAACACCGCAAGTCACTTCCTGTTCTGGGAGAGTTACTGTGGGGAAAATATCAAATCAGAAGGGCCATTTCCAGGAGAGATATAAAATGCTTCTGGGAATAGTCAAATGTTTTGTCCCCAGAATGGTGAATTTGGCACATATGGTACTTCATGAATTGCCTACTTTTTGTGCCAAAAGATAGAGCCACTAAATATAAAACAGGAGGTAATTTGCTTTTTAACATAATACCTCAATGTAAGCATAGTTGACTTCAAAAAGCTAGTTATTATCTGGATGGGAAAACTAAGTCTGTACACTGGCCTTGAAGGAAGATTTAAAAAGAAAGAAAAAGGAAAAAAGGCAATTGGAGAATGTCTGTGATACCTTATTATCTTGCAAATCCTCCCTTTGCATACAATCCTTTTCTTCCTTTTCCTTAAAATTTTTTTTTGTTATCTACTGCCATGTTTTCAGGGGAAAAAATGATAGAGGAGGCAGATTTACAGTACAAGAAAACTAATTTTGCAGTTTTCATTATTTAGAAATAAAAACATCATTCAAGATGGTCAGTTCAAACAAAATGTTTGAGAAAGAACAAACATGTTCAAGGAGAAGCCGGACACTCAAGTGCTCAAAGAAAAGGAAAAGATGCTGTCTGAAAAAGCATTGTTCAGCTTTCACGAAAGTTGTTCCTATCTAGGTACATAAGCAAGACTGGTATGGGAGCTGCAGTACCAATGCATTTGAGAGCACAAAGTTGTGGATGATTGATTTGGATAGAACATTGCATTTATATACACTGAAATAATTATTCACAATACATAATAATGATCCTTGCCACTGTTTAGATATTTGACGCTCCTTCTAGGTCTGTTGCTGTAGAGGTTTAAGTATTTTTTTCTTTCATCTCTATGTACCTGAACATCATCATGATATGCATATCTAACCCTCAAAATAAACTAAATGCAGATGTGCCTTGCCTGAATCAGTCTCTTACTACAATAACTTGTTTAATAGCTACACAGTTCTTTCTCCTGTGAGATAATCTCCTATGAATTAACTACTATCAGGTTATAACTTGATAACTTCTGCACATTCCTGATAGCTGAGTCGGTGATTTTTTTTCTTTGGCACCTCTATCAAGCCCTTTCAGGCACCAGTTTCAGTTATATTTAATAGATCATTATAACACTATAAAATTATTTTTTTCTGGTGGAACATCTCATGAAAAATACATGAGTTGTAACTTTTCCAAAACAATAGGACTTTCCCCCCCCCCCTCTTTCAAGCAAAGACAAACGTTCCATATTGTTTCAAGCTTAAAGTTCAAGGGCCAATTTTGGCAGTTAGGAAGAGCTGCATCCACTTGAAAAAGCTCTCTTGTTGAACATCATGTTGCAGAATAGTTTAAAGGTCAGGTATTGACAGCCTTTGATCTGCTTATGTTTCCCTAATGACCCCAATTACACCCAAGCTGAGTAAGTAGTCAATAAACAATAGCATTAACCTATGGAGAGAAAAGCATTTATTTTACATATCCAAGACAATGGGCAATCTCTGGGTTTATCATCCAAATGCAGAGGTGAGTTCCTAGTCCCTTTGATGAATGAGAAGAATAATAGAGGGTGTTTGAATCTATCAGCCCTGTCTAAGAAAGTTCAGGTTGCCCCTCTCACACTAGGACACCCAAAGCAGATTTATCTGTGCAATTATGCTCATGTAAATAATCCCAGAAAAGAAGATGTAACCCAGTCTTCTCATTGTGTAGGTTAGCTGAATATTTAACAGAACACTTGGGGAAGCTTTGTTACTTTAAAAAGAAATCTGTACTGAATTTTTTTTAACTTTCTCATGAGCTAAGTATAAATAAATCCTCCAATTTATTTTTAACGTATTTGTTTCCATGGGATGTGGAAAAAAACAAAAACAAACCATTTAGCTTTGTTTAGGCAAGCAACATACCCGATACGTTCAGATCTCTCTCCTAATAAGCACCTAAAATATTCTCTGTATCTTCTTTCCCCAGTGTATACATGAATGCTGTTTTAACATGGCACAAAATTGTGTACTGAAGTGTGTGTATATAAAGATGTAATCAGAAAACTAAAATGCATGGTACAAAGGAAGACTTCTATGGCACTTTAACAGCCAACAACTGTATGATCACATACATTTTCATGGTCATGAGCTTCCTTTATAGACACATGAAGTGGAACTTTCATTTACATCTCCCTGCATCTGCTGAAATAAATCTCCTGGTGTATGAAATGCTTACGCCACATTCAAGCTGATAATCTTCAGAATTCCACAGAATTCTGTGATTTTGCTGCAGCTGTGATTCAGGAACACAAAATAAAATTTCATATTCAATACATTTGTTTCTTAAACTAAACCTCAAACTTTTAGCATGGATGTGTTAGCTTACTCACCAGTTTCTAACTTCATTGAGTCTTAGTATAGTGGTTAAAGGGCTGGAGTTGGGAGACTGGTTTTAAGGGAATATTGAGCTACAGAAACTCATTGGGTGATTTTGAACCAGCCATCCTCTTTGGTTAATCTATCTCAGAAGGTCATTGTTGTGGGTGAAAATTGGAGAAGAAAGTTCTATGAGATAAAAGTAAAACAAAATCCAATTTCAGATCATATAAATATAAGCCCTGAATTCACATATCATGTGACAAGATATGAAATAGCCCAACATGCCTCTTCTGAAAGTGATTCAAGATTAGTAGATATGCTTGGTTTCAGTGAGTTACTTCACATAGATCATTGTGTTGCAGGGTATCATGTAACCACAATTAACTCATTTATTTCCTCCAAAAACATAATATTACTACATGATAGACCTGGAAATAAGGAGAAACTTTCTGACAGTGAGAACTATCAACCAATGGAACAGCTTGCCCTTGGAAGTTGTGGGAGCACCATCATTTGAGACTTTCAAGAACAGATTGGACTGCCATTTGTCAGAAATGGTGTAGGGTCTCCCGCCTGGGCGGTGGGTTGGACTAGATGACCTATAAGTTCCCTTCCAACTCTGATTATATGTTATTATTATAGACATTGAAGACAAACTGTTGTCCTATTTTAGGATCCAATCTCTTTGATTGAATACATTTCTGTTTGGAAATGATACATGCCCATATAAATTGAAAATCACAAGTACAGTTCATTGGGGTTTGTGTGACAGAAAATATGTATTTGTTAAAACATTTCTTCATTTTTGTGTGTACCAAACAGCATATACAAACAGCATATAGAATATAAAATCAGAAAATCTTTAAAATGATGAAAAATTATATTGTTAAGAATATAGTTACAATATCATAGTGATGTGGAATTATGAACATGGATTAAGAAAATAGGCCTATCTAAATTAAATAGCTTGATCTGGTATATTGAAAAATACTATATTTTCAGTGTTAAAAGTACCTTTCTGAAGTTTACCAGATCAGCTAAAAAAATCTTTTCAAATCCTTCCAAATCATGAGAATGATGTCATAAGCACCCAGAGACATCCAGGAATTATCTCTTCAGCAAACATATTAAGACTACAATTTCCCTTTTGCTTGGAGCCACGTCTAACATAGATGCTTTGTGTTGTATAGATGGTCAAAACCTTTCCTGCTACAGTGTCAGCAACTTGAACTCAACACATTGAGCCCAAGGTAGCACCATTGCCTTGTTGGGGAGCAAAAAGAAGGATTTCAGTGAAGTGCCATACCATAAGGCTAGGCTTTTGCAAGTCACCTGGGGATCAGAAGTACAGAGAAATAATAATGAGCTCTGACTGAGCTTGGGAGGGGCTCAACTGCCCAGAATTTAAGAGACCGCATCAGAGACTGGGCAGGTTGCTGGAAATGTTTATTATAGCCTTTGTGTTTTTCTCTCCTATGTATCTTCAACCTAGTTTTGACTCAACTCAGACCTTTTATATCTTATCCTGCCCTTTTATCGTGGATGATGCCAGATCCTCCACAGTAACAATATACCTTTACCAGCTGAATAAATTCTGGAATAAACTCTGACTATCTTTGTAGTTCCCTTACATTTCTTGCTGACCTTGATGAGCTAAAACAGTGCTTTGCTGTCCACATTCTCTTGGACTGGGCCCATTTTTTCCTTATTTTTTAAAAAATACAGATTTTTTTTAAAAAGCTTAATTTCTACATAAAGTTAAGTTCTACTTCAATAAATCTGTAAAAGTTTGCAAAGGCAACTATGACTGAAGACCTCTTTAGGATAAATAACATCCTTTATTCAGGAATAATTAGTAGCCAAAGAATCAAACAAATCCCTATTATAACTAGATTCTGCTATACTCTGGACAATATTTGAAAATACGTATTTCATATTTTTTGGATATTAACTCAGAGACAATATGCACTTGGTGCACCTTGAAAGATTAACTACTATGCCCTCTCTAAATAAGCAATAGATTTCTTCCGACATTCAATGAGTGAGATTCTACATCTCATCTCTGATATATTTATTTAAAGAAAGTTATCATAGAATGTCGCTTCTGCAGAGCTCATTGCTGATCTGCAGAAGCAAACAAAGAACAATATGTACTAAAAATATGAGACATGAAAAGATGCGTATGAAAACAACTGTGGAGAATCTGGCTTTTTTAAACAATGAGAAAATGATAAGAAACTTTGATGAACAGATTCTCAATAGATATGGATTCCATTGTTCTAAAATGGACTCTGTAGACTTGGGTTATATATTCTGTATATCCCCTTATTGTACAATAAATATGCAGAAATTCATCCTGTGGGATCCTTGTCAGTTGGGGCCAGGTTTCCATATGTTAGAAATTTTTACCTTTTCTATTATTAACACAAAGTGTCTTCCCTAGTTATTACATTTAAAGGCATCAATGGTTTTCTTACAGAAAAACGTAAAAGGGAACTCTAGGTCATCACCAGAGGGGAATTAAGCTGTTTAATTAAACAGTTTAATTAAACTGTACTTTCTGTTTCCTGGTCACACTAGTAACTAGATTATAATGCAAGACTATATTGCAAGTTTAGGCACTAGCATTTATACAAGAAGATTCAGACTTCCTCTTACACATATCTATTGGAATATATAGAGTCTTCATTTGGATTGAGTCCATAGGGAATGAATCTTAATTCTCCCTTGCAGGCTCCATTCTTTAAGAACATTTGCCTCCCTTGTAATATGTATTTTTATGGTTACAGGGGGATGAGTTTTCTTAATGATTTGGGCTAGAAAAAGAATTAAGTTTCTACCTCCCTAAGTATCAGTGCTGCACTTACTATGAATTAAAATAAAAATGAAAGACAACTGCAACATATGCATTTTGTGTGTATTAGTTCTGAGATCTGAAAACTTAGTTATTCAAAAGAATACCATGCATATGGTATTATATTGTTTTATTTAAATTCACATTATTTTCCACCTAGATGATGGCTAATCTGACAAAACAGATTTCAGATTGAAGCAAGGTCCAATTTGTTTTTCTTTGGCTTAGTTGAAGCCACAAGTGCTAGTGCCGTATTTAATGAATTTTGCTTCAACTTCTATTCCACATTGACAGAGTAGAATAAGATGGCAAGCTGTCAAGAAATGAGATCCTTGTGCTAAAAATTTGCCTCAGCAACATTGAAAGGAAACATTTTCTTCAGATAAGCCAGAAGTATCAAATTGTTGATTTCTATTAAAAGATAGCACAAAATGACGGGTATTTTTGGCTCCAATCTTGTGACAGTTCAAAGGCGGTACTTTTGTGTTAATCACAAAAAACTGTTTTTCTCAAACTTTAGCCTTCCAAGAAGCTAATTTGAAAGAGAAATGGATTGGAAATCAGAGTGATGACTGTGGCCCAGACCCAGGAAGGTAAACAATTATGGAAGTTTGTAAAAGGGGAGTTTGAGAATGGCAAATTTAGCCATCACCCTTCCCATCTGCCTGCCACAGGAGCAGTAGGGTATGAAGGTCACAAACAAAGTCAGGCTTTGCTATGCTTTTGTTGATCAGATCCCCCTTGGATTCAACACATAGCTGTAGAATTGCTGAGGTGCTGCAGCGCAGGGTGTTTCTGAAGGGCTGGTTTCATTAAGGCTCTTGAACCTTATCGTGTTACACTTCAGAAAGAGTGACCAGCTTATTTAAAACAAAGAAGCTCTGACCTTTTTGCCCTTTTGAAACCAAAAACAGATGAAGCTAAAGTGACTCATTTCTGGTTTTAAACAAGCTCTAAAAATACTTTCCAAGTACAATTTGTTAGATTTGTCTGTTCTTTTTTGTCTTCCACTTCTTCTTTGCATAAATATCTCATTCCTCCCTTTTTTGTCAAGGTCAACATATTTACTGCTTGTATTCATCATGGTGAAGCTCTTTTCCTCTTCCTTCTAGCTCCCTTTCCTTCTTTTCCATTTTTTTATATGTGTTGTTTATAACCATGACCCTTGATCCTCCAAGTCTTAAAACAGCTTGGCTTTCAGCAGCTAAAACTGACAAGGTCAGCATTTTTCTGTTTATTCTGAGAATACTATTTACCCTCTGGGGTTTTTTAAAGCAATTCTGTAAAGCATCGCTTGGAAAAAGTTTGTAGCATTGCCTTCCATTAACTTCATGCTCAAGCAGCAGCAAACTTTTCCCTTTGGTGAATTTTAGAATAAATTCCACTTCCTCTTCTTGTCTTTTACAAATAACAGAACAGCTAAGCAGTATCATTAATGCTTCAACATTGTTTTTAAATGTTTTCATTTCAAACAACTTTAATACTACCTGAAAACTAATTTAATCTTTTTGCCATCATTTATATTTGTTTCAAGAAACTGTATATGTATTATCCTCTCAGGAATATGCACAGACATATTATGTTCCCAAAGTAGGACATGATAATATTAATAAGAACAAATGGTCAATACTTTTGGAATTTTTAATTATATATTTAGATATCATGGGCACAACTTTACAGACTATTTCTTGAAAATGAGCACATAGAACTGCAATGTGCAGTAAAAAGTTTGTGTGGATTATCTAAAATTTTACTTCAGGCTAATAGCATAATGGAGCATATTTGAGCACATCAGTGACTTCAACCAAAAGAAGTACTCTATTGTATTCAGCATTATAATCCACTAAAAAAGATTTGGGCAAGGACTAGGATTACTCTTTTTCATGAAGATATATCCAAAGAAGTCTTCAAACACATCTCTAAGGAATCACCACCTTGGACTGTAATATTGACTGTTGTTGCTTCCTGAAAATTTAGAAAAGATTTAATTTCTTTAAAAATAAGGCAGCTTTCTTGGTCATATACTTTAGAAAGCAGAAAAAGAACAGAATAATTTTAGAAGAGAGGCTATAGTTGCCAGCCTTAAAGTCAAACTAGTGACACAGTTTATGCTTTTTTGAATTCTGTCAGAACAGGTATATTCAGGAATAGGCTCCATATAATCACTTTTAGCCAGAATGATATAAAACATATTTTTATATTCTTTTTCTTGATCAGTTATATGGCAAATAGTTCTCTGTATTGATATTGTTTGCAACATGTTAAGGAGCCATCCATACTAAGTATTAGTAACAAAAGCAGTAGAAAAAAATAGGAGTTTTCACTCACACTTATTCAAAAAAGTACATTTTCAAAAGGTAGACATTTTTGTCTTGCACTAGGTAAGGTGAAAGCTGCCTATTAGCAGTACCCTACTCTTACCAAAAACCAGGGAAGGGAAGGGATCAAAATGAAATGTTGTTTAACACTCTCCACACACACACATTTTCCAATATGACACTTCAAGTTTTATAAATGAAGACAACACTTCCTGGGTTATATAAATTTATGACAATTAAATGAACTATATAAAGAGAAAGTAGATTGAACTGAAGAATAAATTCACTTAATTTGCATTATGTTCCTAGTTAATTCCAGTCATACATCTCAAATCTACACTCAATGAGAAACATAGTTACACTATCCAATTTTATCAGAAAATGTTACATATTAGTGTATATTAATTGACAATATTTAAAAGTGCCATGATATACTCTGGGTATAATATTTCAGTAGCATACAATAGTTCAAAACATAATAAAAAAGAAACCAATTGAAATACTGGTAACGACCATAATTAATTAGTAATTGTCCAAACAGAACTAAGGGAAAAGCTTACTGAAAAGTATTACTTAATTGTAAGAAATATGGATATCAGATTAAAGAGCATACATTAGGAAAAAATGAATCTTTTTAAAAAACAACCTAATATAGGAATGGAATGGAATAAGTTTAAAATGGAAGTATTAGAAACTGAGCAAACTGAATTATATATTTCTAGTTTACAGCAATAACAGTTCAGCATGAACTAGAGTTTTACGCAAGCCCTGTTTCCATTGGTGCTAATAATATTTGTTGTTGCAAAAAAAACCCAAAACAAAAAGTAATTGAAGAAGGAAGAAAAGGAGATGAAAAAAGATTCTGATTCAGATGTGTCCTAAAAATATTTCTCTAATCTGGAATCTTTCTTAAAAAGAAAATCTGACCACAGATATAGTATTTATAAGTGGGTTTTAATTACGTAGTGATGAAGAGAAAATAATCTATATATGGCCAGAAACATTCTTTGGAATGATTCCATTGCTTTGTATTCATTTTTGGCACAAAATAATAGATCCTTCTATTAAATTTACAAGTTGACCACTAGTTTCATTAAATGCAGAACTATTAGAACTTCATTGTGGCTGAGTTCCAATTCATACAAAATTGAAGAAATGCAAAGTCCTTTTTCTTACAGCAGACAGGGTTTTTATGCTTAACACATATTTAACTGGGACATTTATTTGGCTAGCAAAATTATCACAACTATCCAAGAAAGGGAAATATTACACACACACACACACACACACACACACACATGGTTTGACATACATTTGCTATGAGAGCAATGATTTTTGTCTTTGCCAACTTTTCAACATGTAAAATCTCATCCTTAATATTCCATTTACATGGTTTTAATCACTACCTTTCCTGAAATTTCTGAGACAGTATTTGTTACCTTGCTTTAGCAGTTTCAGTACAAAACATGGTCTAGACATGTACATGTACCAATGAAATTAAATCATCAATAATCACTATCTAAAATGAATTACACTGCAAAAAGTACAGCCTAATGATTTATCTTTTCCTTGTGGAGCTGATCTCTATCAGATTGATTTATGTAGCAGCCAATCATGTTTCAGTAAACTGCAGCATGCTCATGCATCTTTAAATGGCAATAAATAGTGACAGAGTAGGTATTTGTATACCCCAAGCTAAAAATGTACCTTAATAGCAGCTATGTCTGCAAAATACTTAATGAATGCTACCTTTTACTTCCTATGTGACTTTGTGGAAGATCCTGCTCAGTGGTACGAATGCACCATTTAACCAGGGGGAGGAGATTCTTTTTTGTTCTCTGGCAATCGGTATTCAGCGGCAGTTTTCTTCGCATGTTTATATTTATCTGCTTTGATAAAATATATTCTCTCTTCTTCTTTCCACATTTCACATGATTTGTTTTCATGGAAGATGCTTTTGTGGATTGTGGGAGTGACTGACAGCCTCATGCTGTTCTGTTTAATTGTCTTTTCTTACGCAAGATTCAGTGTTTAAGGGACCCTGGTTCAGAAATCAATGCAATGTATGTATACACCAAAGCTCTTTAATTTCATCATGTTGATTCTTAAGCTCTGTGGCTACAGCATTTGCTGTACTTATTCTGTGTTTTGTTAAAATATCTGCACTCGGTCTTCCTCGTGCTCCTTGGTATAAAAGACTTTGGGTACTTATCTTTATAATTAAAGACCTCTCCAGGACTCCTACTCCAGCTGCAATGTGAGGCATTCTTCACAATGGAGATAGTGACAAGGTGATGGATCTAAAGCCTGGACAATAATTTTAAAAGTCCCAACCCCCCACAAATCTTAATTAAATTAATTGTGCTTTCCCATCATTTTCTTATTTTACATCAGCCAAAAGTCTTACATTTACTTACTGGCATAGCGAAATGATACTTATGATATTGTGCTACAAAGAATTAACAAGCCATTGCATATTAGTCACTTTGATTGCAATAGGAGTGAGGGAAGAGTCACTGGATCAAGCCGAGTTAATGGATTCACGTAAGGGAGGTTTACTCATTCATCTGTTTCTCAGAGTTATGAGTGTCTACTACAGGCAATTTATTTTATCCAGTGATATTATTGTCCCATACTAAGATAAACAATTTTGCAGTTGCACGTGTGTATTTATTTGTTTCTCAGGAAGCTGTCCTATATCAGTGTTCCCTATCTAGTGAGAGATATGAACATGCAGCATATATCATGCATGTTTATCAATACATCA
Organism: Naja naja; assembly: GCA_009733165.1. NCBI lineage: Eukaryota > Metazoa > Chordata > Lepidosauria > Squamata > Elapidae > Naja > Naja naja. The sequence continues at coordinate 264,035,909 of CM019149.1, read as the reverse complement.
CTATGCTGCATGCTTAATGAAAGCCAATTGAGCAGCTGTTTTTTTGCTAGCAGTAGGGAGATTCCCTGTAGTAGGAGGAACAGAAAAGAAGTATATATGCATACAGCATTAAAGATGCATTATGACCCTATTATTTTCAGTTCCTGAGATGAAACAGATTAGTGACATACCATGTAACATTTCTCATCTAATTGAGGATTCTGAAATATATGCAATCTTTTGAGCTTTGATCAAACAGCAAATTGTTTGATCAAAGTTTTAATGTAAACTATGTTCAGTATCTAAAAAAAAGCAAGCCTAATATGAGCTGAACAGTTCGTCATATCAATAAAGAACAATATACTGTCAGTTGTAGCCTTTATTCAAGCTAACCTAGTTTGCAAGAAAAAAAATTCCAAGATACTGGATACAATTTTCAAAAAGTTCAACAACATTAGAATATTTGTCTATTTATTTGTATGTGTTAGATTGTCACCTCTCAAGAAGTGAATGAAGATTTTTTTCAGATCAAAAGTAAATACAAGTTTGTTTTTTTTAAAGAGCATTAAATACTAACATGTTAAATTTTAAACTATTTTTGAGGTCTTCAACAGTAGTTGCTGCCTGTGAAATAGTCTGTACTATAGAAAAGGGCAAAGAGGAGGCAGTAGACATAAGAGTAGAGATGACATCTGATAACCTAGGACCCACTAAAGTTCAACTTCCCAATTTAAAAAAAATAAGAGTCACATATGATATGTCTTTGTTTTTAGAACAATTATTTCTTCAGAAGGTTCCTTTATCCATTCTGATCTTCATAGAAACATATTCTGGTACTGGGGATTCAGTTACCTAAATGTATGTCAATTAAATAAATCCAGAACATTTCAAAGTATGATTGAAAGTTGATAGATTGGCCTAGGCATGGAGGTTAGAGCTCCTAAAAGTAGAGATTGGGAATCCTGGAAATTCAGTTGTTCCTGAATTACAACTCTTAGGATTTCTCATCATGAACCATATTAGTTAAGGCTTCTGGGAGTTTGGTTTTGACAATATTTGCAGAATCTCATCCTTGCCCCCCCCCCACAGAAATCATAGATCTGTGACACCAATATGAAATTATCATTCTATGACATTATCCTTAGTTCTAACCATTATCCTTAGTTCTAACCAATCTAACAACTTACTCTTCAATAAATATTTGCAAAATATTTAATTGTGATTATTCTTCTCTTTAATGGATAAGTATGACAAGTGTCAGATCTCACTTGAATCCTATACTTTATTTTGAATAAAAATAAATTGCTTAATATTTATTCCTCTTCACGAAAGAGCTAGAGAAGAAAATGATGCTGCCATTAGACTTATGCATTTACTGTTCACAACAGACATTCATTTGCAGCTCATTTGTGCAGTGAGTAAGTTAAAGTCTAAAATCTCTTTCATCCACTGTTCAAGTGGTTTCACTGTATAAATTCCTTAATCAAATACTTATGTATAATGTTCTAAGTGATTTGCATGATATTATTAATCTGTAAAATGAAATTTCTCAGGAAGGCTGTGTATCAGCCTTCCTGAACTTGTATCTTTCAGACTGAGGAATTTCAATTCTCCAATGGCCAGACTGATTGGTGTAATGGAAATTGTTATCCCAAACATCTGGAGGGCCTCATGTTAGAAAAACAGTGTGTATGTATGTATACAGGTGTGTGTGTAAAACAGCACCAATAAATTTACTACAAGGGATATTTTACTCTACAATGAATAAGAATGGAAAATACACACTGGAAAACATTAAAGATATGAACAAATGGTGAAAAAAATTCCTCTATTACAGATGCTTATTGTGGGAGAAAAAACATCTGAAAATGAACATCTGAAAAGAGAATAAAGTGGCCTTTTGTAAAGTAAAGCTGTTATTTGTAAGAATGGGCCTTGAGTTTAAAAAGTTTTTTGAGTCTAATACAATTTGTTTATATACAGAAAAGTCTTATATAAGATATTATTTTTAGTGTTTATGTGTTTTTGTTTCAATTTTACCCATTCAATCAACTGAAACTATATGTACCAAGTTAGTAATAGTCATTCAGTATTTAGACAGACGATTAGAAATTTTGTTTGTTTTCCTTTTTTTATTTATTAAATCTGTATACCACCCATCTCCCCAATAAGGTAACTTTTATTATATTGTTTAAAATCTTGATACATTATGTTGTTTCAATACAGTTATGTTTATACAATATTATTAAACTATAATATAGATTATTAACATTCTATTATTTAGAAAACATTAGAATTTTGAGAAGAGGGGAGAAAAGTGTTCCATCGTTATAATTTTTTTAAAATTTTTATTCATATTTATATGTCGCCCTTCTCCGGAGACTCAGGGCAGCTTACAATTTTTGGAGCACAACCCAATGCACTCAGCAATAGCCTTCATTCCATTGTATATGCCTGCTTATTACTAGGGCTTTTTTAGCCTCCCCCCCCAAAGCGGCATTTTTACAAAGTCCGCTTATTTCCCCCAACAATCTTGGGTCCTCAATTTACCTACCCCGAGAGGATGGAAGGCTAAGTCAATCTTGAGCCTGGTGGGATTCAAGCCTGCACTAACTGCAGGCAGCTGGAATTAAGTGCTAGGTGTTTAACAGCCTGCACCACCAGGGCTCCTTAATTAATAGGCTTATTTTAGGACATCACAAGCATAAAATTATTTGACTTTTTCATCCGTACAGTGGAACTTCGGGTCACGAATGCTTCTGTCCACAATCACATTGGGTGATGACCAAAAATTTCAGAAAACATTTGCATCTGGTCGCGAACACATCTTCGGGTGGCAACCAAACACAGCCCTGGCAATTTTCTCTGCCGTGGCGATTTCCCCTTCCATGCTCATTTTTTTGCCCATGCGTATGCAGTTAGTTGTGCTTCCGGTCATGATCAAATCGGGTTGTGACTGAAGTCCTGGAACAGATTATGGTCACAATCTGAGGTTCTACTGTAGTTGAATATAACATTAAAAAAATAACTGCAAATTGCATAAAATAATTATTATATGAAAAGATTTCAATATTAAGCTGACTGCTTAATATTAAAGTACCAAAAAGTAGAAAGAAAAGAAAAATGGAAATCAAAAAGACTTTTTGACTTTCTGACCTTCCCCTGTTTGCACATTTAATTTAATTTAAATTACAATATTTGCAGACTATTAGGCCCTATTGCTTATTACAAACATTGGACATATTTTATATTGGTTATTTCAATCACCACAGAAATTGCAGGGCAAGAATTGGTGGAATATTGGTTAAAATATTGATAAAGGACAAAGGAATGTTGACTTCAAATTTCCTTACAACCATGAAACTCCTTGGTTGACCTTAGGCTGGTTACTATCTCTCAGCATAATATTGTGTTGTTATAAAGTATTTTGGAAGATAAAATACAAAATATTAGAAAGGTTGCTTATATAATTATTACAATCATGTTGCTGTTGCAGGGTTGAAACGTAATTTTTCCTACACAAGTTGTTCATTGTTTATAGGAATTCCTCATTGGTGTATTTATTGACTTCTGAGTTGATTGCTGAGACATTAATTTAGCCTTTTCTTATATTCAACACGACTGCTGAAAATAAGTGAAATTCTTAAAAAAATAAAATAAATATGCTACATGCACAGGTGAGCCAATTAAAGCAGGCAAAGTAAGCCTCTGTTACATAAAAGTATTGGAAGTCATAATCAAATTAAGGCATGAGCCATTACCCTTATTAATGTTTTTTTCTAATTCATGGTTCACCAATCTCTGCACCTTCAAATGTCATATTGCCTTGAGAATTGCAGAAGCAAAACTCTGCATACTTTGGAATAGAACTCAACATAGTTGAGAAAATAGAGATTTGGAAAAAAAATAGAATTCTTAGATTTTTTTTTTTAGAAGGGCGAACATAATGAAAACATTGTTTAACAAAAAGTGAAAGAACCAGAGATTAACACACTATAATGTAAGATGAGATCATATGAGCTCACTTTACAATTCTGTGAATGAACCAAGGTGACTGAAGAACTAAACATGAAGTATGCATCACACATATATACACACAATTCGTAGGACAACAGCATTTCAATGAAGATGATTCAATCGTTACTGAAAGGTTAATAAGATTGAAAGTATTGTTTGAAACAATAGCTTCAGGTTCAGAAAGACAGTGTGCTTGCCTAGAGGGAAAATTGCTGTAAGAAACCGAGTCCAACATAATATTCTTGCTCTTGTGATTAGTATAGGCATAATATTCAGACTCCATTCACTAGTATAGTTAGTTGCTACATATTTTTCATTACACCTTAACTCGGAATAATATAAACTATCCTTTGTAATCAATATTTTCCTCCCCATTCTACTCCTCTCTTCTATTTTATTCTTTACACTGTAGCAAGTAAATGGTTGAATCTATTCCAAAGTTCAATGAATGCCACAGGCACATCAAGTATCAGTTTATCAAAATAAGAATGCATTTAAACTGCAATACTAGAACGGACAGAAATTCAATGAAATCTTCTGCTGTGTATTCTATATATTTCCTATTCACTGAATAGCCTTTTAATTAAAGAATTTTGATATAACATATGGAGATGCGTGAAGAATAAAGACATTTATCTATACATGCCATTATTGTTGCATGATACAAGCATGAAACCAACTTTTTCACTGAGTAATTGTACAGCTCGATTTGCACCCAGGCAGTCTAAATGTTTCGTTTAAGTTGACATGAAACAGTACTGAATTATCTTGCAGTATAAATATTTGGTTTAGTTTAGATGCAGATGAGACTTTCTTGTGAAATAACGAAGATCTGTAACTGCATGTTATAATTATTTTATGGAAAATAATGGTTATATGGAAAGTCAGTTTGGTATTGTGGTCAAGGCATCAGGCAAGAAACCAGGAAACTATGAGTTTTAGTTCCATCTCAGGCACAAAGTCAGCTGAGTAACCTTTAGCCAATGATGTTCTTTACCCCTAGGATGGAAGCAATGGCCTTGCCAAGGAAAATTCAGGCACTTATCCAGGTACATTCTGAAAATGATTGAATAAAAGCGGAAAATGGTTATATAGCGAGTATACATATTAATATACATGTTATTTAATATGTTGTATGAACTAACTAACAGCGGACAGAATACTATCCAAGATTTATTAATTTTAATTAATTAATTTTGGCCATTAATTCTTTAATCACATATGATTAGGAATTACGTTTGGTTTCAACATAGAGTTCTTTTATAAAGGATTATGATACATGGCTTTCATTACTGAATTGTGTAACTTTTTAAAAAATTCATCTTTTATACCAGCCATTCCATTGTGTTAGGGAGATTATGCAGGAAGTACAAAACTTTTCAAATTGAAAACATTTTGAGCCCTAGTATGCCATGTTTCTAGCCCGTGATGGATTGATCCACCTCCATTCTAGAATTATTGGAAGCTTAAACAGATCTGGAATAGTTCTAGTCAGATCTAGTCACTTTTGAAATGGTTAAAATATTTTTTTCATTGAAATATTTTGAATTCAAAATGTTTTGCAAATCTTAGCAATAATACAGGATTGTACTTGGCTTCATTGCATCTGTTTATTAGGCTGCAACTTGGAGCAAGCAGGACTATAAAATAATTTTAGGTGTATTCTTGTTCTTGGATTATAGGACAAGTCACTTGTATATCGAAAGAGTAAAATGCTTCAGTATACAATTTCAAAATTGCCTTATTGTAATGCCAAAATGACAACATGAAACAAAAAGAAAATTCTATTATATACCCTCGCTTTGAAATGTATTTCTTTGTTTATAAACAGTGGATTAACTTGCTATCATTCCTAAATATTTTCTCATCATTTTTAACATAGAAGTGACATATTTTTTATGAACAGATTATCTTTCCTTTCTATAACACTCCATTTTTACTTTATTGGAATTTAATAATTCTAGTTTGAACTAAGTTCTAAGTTCTGTAGTTTGCATGTGTGCAAACTACATTCCATTACTTTTTCAATTTGAGCAAAATATCAGTTCATCTGTAGCATGAGTTTCAGGTGAAAGATCAATTGTATTGTATTCAAAATAGTTTAACTATTGCTATGCTATTTAATTCAGATTTTTCCACAAGGCAGATAAATATTTCCTAACTGATCTTACATATTTATTTGAGGGGTTGCAGTTCTGGAACAAATATTGCTGCAAGTAGCTAAAGAGAGTTTCAGTATTGTTGCATTTGCAAAATACTAGAAATGCCCTAAGAATGATAGGCAGGATATGTGTGTAAAGAATGAGTTTACAGACACCTGATAAAACTGCGCTGCATACTAGGATTCAATACCCTGCAAAAAATGAACACCTACACAAATATGAATACTGTAGCAAGTTTTGTACCCATACTTTCTCTCAGAAATGAATACATAAAAGGGGCACATTTAAGTTGTTCTAGACTTCTTATGAGTTCAGTCTTTGGGATTTAAGTTTTCTCTTTTCCACATAGTTTCATGCTGGAATGAACTGTTGAAAAGATGTTATGGCTAGCATCGACATGACTGCTTAATTAGGAAGAATGATAACATTTCACTCTAAAATTATTAAATAATATGACAAGAAGTAATCAGTATGCATTAGAATGCACTTTTCAGTCCGTTCCACTCCAAGATACCATAGATCAGGGGTGTCAAACTCAAAGCCCATGGGCTGGATCTGGCCCATGATGTAGTTGGATCTGGCCCACAGAACCATCCTGGTCTATCCGCATCACTTCAGCCCTGTCTACTTGCATCACTTTGTCCTGGTCTACCCGATGTAAAGAGGAAAGATCAGGCCAGCAAAGCTTCAGCCCGGTCTACCTGATGCAAAGAGGAAAGAACAGGCCAGCGAAGTTTTGGCCCAGTCTATCTAATTAGGCCAGCATGGCTTTGGTCTGGTCTACTTAATGCAAAGTGGAAACATGCCAGCAGTTTGGGGAGTGTTGTCAAGCTGACCACTCCCACTTAGTTGGCCCCTCAAGGTCAACCACAGCCCTGATGCGACTCTTAATGAAATTGAGTTTGATGCCCCTGCTGTAGATAGTATATTTTTTTGTTCTAACATAGTGAGCATATTGCTATTTCTACTCCATTAATTCAAACTCACAAAGCAAATGCTTTTATAGCTGGAGAAGAATTCTAGAAGTTACTTAATTTGATAACTTTTCAGGAATTTTTCCAGTTGTGAATATCTGAAAATGTTGAGATAGGCTGTATTAGTTCACAGTGGGTTTGCATAATCTCTTACTGGGGAAAGAAATATTCAGCCATTACCAATTCTGATTTCAGTAGTCAGTCTGTTTTATGAAAAGTCCATAAATGACCCAGTTGCAGAAACTCTGTGCCATTGAATGTTTATATAAAATACTTTTGAATTCCTAGTCATCAATAGTCAAGTATATGAGCAAACTATATAGTAAAGCATTATTGAAGAATATACCATCAAATTGACAAAAGTCAACTACAAGAATTAAAAAACAAAATGTTAATAATGAAACTTTTGTTGGTATATTGTCAGCTATTGTCAGGTGTATTGATGTATTTTTTGGTGTATTTTCAGCCACCCAGAGTCATTTGAATTTAGGTAGGACCAAATCAAATCAAATCAATAAATAAAACAATGACTCCTAAGTAAATTATAATTAACTGATCTGAAACAACCACTAAAGCTTTTACAACTTTACTAGTATCATTGGTTACACAATTAATCAGACATTTGACTGGATTTACATTTGTATCCATCTTCAGAGTCCTTCCAAGGATTTCAGGTAGGCAGATGTTGTTGTTTTATAGTATTCATTATTATTATGGTTGATCACATGTCAGCCAGATGTTTGGAATGAATGTGGCATTTTTGTTACCTATCAAGTCCTTTCCAAAGACCTGAAGTGGGCAGAAGTTGTTGTATAGTAATATTAAGGTATTATCACAGGACAAGGTTCTGGTTTTAACATACAAAGTCCTTCACGACATGGGCCCTCAATATTTAAGGGAGCGTCTTCTGCCGATATTGAGTGCCAGCTGCCCTGTGCGAGCACATAGGCAAGGACTCCTCGGGGTCCCGTCAGCAGGCCAATGTCGGCTGGCGGTCCCCCGGCGACGAGCCTATTCTGTCACGGCCCCTGACCTCTGGAACCAACTGCCCCTGGAGCTCCGCCTGGCCCCTGACTTCTGCACCTTCCGCCGTGATTTGAAGACCTGGTTGTTCGACCAATCCGGGCTGTGACCCCTCCTTGGGGGGGGGGGTTCTTAATTATTTTAACCACTGTAAATTTTAGTTTTTGTAATTTTGGGGCTTGTGGAATTAGTTTAATTTCTTTTTAAGTATTTATTGTTCCTGTTTTTAGTTGTGCGCTGCCCCGAGTCTTTGGAGATGGGGCGGCATACAAGTCCAAAAAATAAAAATAAATAAATAAATAAATAAACTTCTTTTTTTTTACATGTTCTAGTTTGCTTGCATGTGATCTTAGCATGCTGATTTTATTTTCCATTCTGATTTTCCATATTGGTGGTCTACTGTTTGACTTTTTTGTTGTTCATTTTGTATTTCAGGTATTCCAGTTATAACTGTAGCTGTACTGTTCATTGCTTAGTTTGTTTATTGCAGTGACCTAGAGTTTACATTTAATGCTATGATATGGGCATCTTCTAATATTTCTATGCAACAACTTTCAATGTAGACAACCTTATTCACTTGTTATGTGGTTCTATATACTCAGTTAGTTATTATTTGAATTTCTGCTCTTTTTAATTGAAGGGCTTATTTTTATCATCATTATTTTACAAATATCAAGACTTTTTTTACAAAATATTTGAAGTGTTTTTTGTTTCAAAATTACCTGCCATTTCTTTGACTCTTAGGCATCTTTCAAAAAAATTCTTTTATGTTCCAGTTTCCATTAAAAAAACTGATAAGATTTATGTGAACAACTTCCTGAATTCTCAGATTTTATTTATTTATCAAATTTAGGCAACACCTCTCTCTCTCTCTCTCTCCCTCCCTCCCTCCCTCTCTCTCTAATGCTTCTTCCTTAGAATGAATTCAGGTGATCTTGGCAAATATCAGGAGGAAGAGTGTGGCAGCAGCTGATATGCAATGATCTTTGCATATCCAAAGAATACAAGTTCAACAAAGAATACAAATTCAAAGAAACTTAAAACAAATTATTTCTTTTCTTTTCTTTTAAAATAAGAAATGCCAGCATCTAAAAAGCCTTGAGTACAAACAACATAAATAAGTTCCACTGACTTCTTTTAAAAAAACAGAATGTACAATAATTGAGATATGTAACAGTTAATGGCCTAGATTAGATAGGAAAAGGTAATTAAAGCTAGAAAACTGCACTGTCTAAAATGCTAACATGCAGAGAAGAAAATGGATAACAGGAAAGGAACTGACCCAACATAAACAGCCTCAAAGGATTTTGTTGGCAGAATGTCAGATTTAAAGTTGGATGAGAATAGAAATGGGAATTGTTTAAATGTAAACAGTTGTTTAAATAAAAAAGGACTAAATGCCTTTTCAAGTATGCACTTCTCAGACGTATTACTAAAGAAATCAAGTGGAGAATGCTGCACAAAAATATATTTCCATTATATACATTGTTTGCTGCTCATTCTCCATTTGTAAGTAGACAACAAAAATCCTTATTCAATCCAAAAGCCAGCCACACCTATTCTACAACACACAGCAGCAAAATCCCAGGCACATCTGTTCAGAAGTCATACTGATTTTTAGAAAAAAAAATCCTCAGTTTTTACGTAGTCCTTGACTTAGGATAGTTCATTTAGATACTGTTCAAGGTTATAACAGCAATGAAAAAAGTGACTTATGACACTTTTTAAGATCAAGACTATTAGAAGCAAAAGAAGAAATGTAAAGTTGTCTTATTGGATTATGGTTAAGATAGATACATTTTTATTTCTGGTACTCTGTAATGGACTTTTTCTGACATCAGACTGAAATGAGGAAGCTGCATGAATTTACTCACAGATAGGAAATGGGATACGGCAAGAAATAATTTGTTACATTTTAGCAGAAAGTGATAAATATCTAAAATTGTTTATTCTAATAATGAAGTGGAAGCCACTTCTTTATTTGTTTTTTTCTTTTTCTTTTTTCTTATTTTTGTTTCTTTTCTATTTTGCTTTCTTTTTTTCTGTACCTTTTATTTTTTTTACATATTTTTAAATTTGTATCAGTTTTTACTATGGTAACTGTAATCTTCAATAAAATTACTATACAAAAGAAAGATTTCAATCAGTGGGATCTCTTGAGAGGAATCAGAATAACAAAATCATTGCCATTGTGTCATAATGCAGGCCTTGCCTCTTTTGTATGTGTATTGTGAGCTGTGGTGGCTCAGTGTTTAGAATGCAGAATTGTAGGAAAACACACTGTTCACTGCCTGGTTCAAGGTTCACTCAGTCTTCCATCCTTCCAAGGTCAGTAAAATGAGAACCCAGATTGTTGGGGGCAATATGCTGACCAGTGGTGGGATTCAAAAAATTTTACTACCAGTTCTGTGGCTTGGGGGGTATTGCTTGGGGGGCATGGCAGGGGAAGGATACTGCAAAATCCCATTCCCTCCCCACCCCACTAACCTGCTTTCCAGCACAGTTCTTCTGTGCAGAGCAACAAAAGAAGACCCAGCTGATCAGCTGGGACTCGGGAGGCAGAGAATAGGTGCGGGCGGGGCCAGTCAGAGGTGGTATTTGCCGGTTCTCTGAACTACTCAAAATTTCCACTACCAGTTCTCCAGAACTGGACAGAACCTGCTGAATACCACTTCTGATGCTGACTCAGAAAACTGCTTATACACAGTGCTATAAAGCACTATAAGGTGATATATAAGTCTAAGTACTGTTGCTATTGCTATCATAAACATGTGGAAGGGAGCAAATCTTACAGCATAATGTCACACTTGCATCACTCTAACAAAAGCAATAGGTCCTGCCTATGCCAATGATTTTAATGAAGATTTTTTGGAAATGTATAGTTTGTTAATTTACTCACTGTAAATAGAATAGAATTGTTACATATTTGCACAATGATAATATCACAAATTTCCTCTCAAAAAATCAGAGTTATAGAATTTAATAGGGAAAAGAATGATCCCAAAACCATCAAATCTAACCTTGTTCCATATGGATACATTGGGTACAATTGCAGATGCCTGCTAAGCCTTTGCTTAAAACATCCTGCAAATAAATTCTCGGTTTAAAAAAAAACATAGTTGCTATTTATATATGTATCAATTGTCCTTTTCATCCCTTTTCAAAAGTATGCTGGCCATCCATTTCTCCTGTCCTTGAAATACTGATAGGTATTAATATCTATTAAGAATAGGTTTCCTATGATTCCTTAAAAAATCTCTTACAGCTTAATCTGAAAGTTAATCAAACATGAAATTAACTAGGATCATTAATGTATTATATTAATGCACTCCAAACTGTCATTGGAAGTTGACCCAATTGCATACCAGCTGGAAAGGAGTGGACAATGCCTCCCTTTAAAAGCCAAAAGTAAGACAAGCTAGAGCAGGTTTGTGAAACCTCTGTCTCCGAGGTCATAGAGCACACTTGTTATATGCAGTCATTCAGTAAGTGCTCTATAAACCATCTCTTCCTGGCAGCCCTTTTTTAGAGCCATGATTTTTAAAATAGGGCAATTAGACAGATGGTCATCCCTGATAGGTGGACTGTGACTTTGGCAGGCTCATTTTATTGAATAAGGAATCAAACTGGGTTCCATGTGCTCCAAATTTCATGTTTAATTGTATACAGTGAAATCATGAAATCTTAGTGCAAGGGTCTTCAAACTTGGCAAGTTTAAGACTTCAACTCCCAGAATTCCTGAGCTAACATGACTGGAGGAGGAATTCTGGGAGTTGAAGTCCACAAGTCTTAAAGCTGTCAAGTTTGAAGACCCCTTTCTTTGCGTCATGGTATAACGGGCTTCTTTTTGAACTGAAACGTACTGTTTTGCAAGGGGTGGCAACCGACACAGAAAAACAAAGCAGTGGGGTCTTTTATGCTTTTTGCTACATACAGTGATTATATATTTGCAGTACTGGTTGTGCCACTGTGTCAACCTTTGAGGCTTCAGTGTTGCCACACTGGAGCTGAGGGAGAAGGAGGAGGGAAGAGACATAGCTGAGGTTTGTAGCCAAAACAGAATACTTTTTCCCAGGAACCAAGGACATTCCCACAGGTTGTCGGAGAGAGGATGAGTGAAGTTGCCAGGCAACTAGATAACACCTTGATTGGACCATGTGACTGATTGTTTGGGGAAGGAGGAAAATTTTTACTTTTCATTAGGTGAAAACCGTGGGAACATTCAGCATCAGTTTTCACCAGCCTGTGCCAATATAATATATCCAATAAAACTGTTCTTTGAGGAATTCATCTGCCTCAGAGTTCTGATTGCTATGGGTGTTTTACTTGGAACCCTGATATGCTGTTTATCTGGTGCCAGGTTTCCTCCTAAGTTTTCTCCCAGAGACACTCCCCTCTGACTTTTTGCTTTTTTTACCTTCATCTCCATCGCATTCCCTAAATTCTGGGCTTGACAAGAGAGACACTGAAAAGAAAAGAATGGGCTGAACACTGACTGGAGACTGGAGACAGAACTTCTCTCAGGATCAGCCCAATTCTTCTCCAGAGACCGGGTTTCACCAATAATCAACACAGTCCTCCTTCCTCTCTGGGATTTTGAGAAAAGCTGCAGCCTACAGCCATACAGTTCCCTTCTTCCCATTCTTGGATCTTAGGTGAAGATGTCATCTCTGTGGATCTTGAGTAACCTTCTTCCAGGTAAACTGCCTGTTTCCTCTTCTTTCTCAGTGAAGAATCACCAACTGCTCCTAAACATTCACATAATTTTACTCTCCAATTTTTCTGTCCAGCTACTCCACTTCACACAGTGTATTTTATTCCTCTCCTTCTCTCCTCTCCTTTTCTCTCTCTAATTTTTAGTCCGATTGACCACGTAGCCCGCAGCAAATAAGGATGTAGATCTCCCTGCTATGATTCTGGTCCTGAATGACAAGCTGGACCAATGAGACTGGTGTCTCTGCATGTCTCCAGACCAGCCAAAGTTAACAGCCAAATCAACTCATCAGACTTATCAACAGCAAAGCAGCCCTTCAAGGCCAGAACTGAGTTTCATTTCTCCATTTTTCACTCCATTTGCTGACTCACAGCAACAGAACTGCAGCCATGCAGGGCAACTAAAATACGTATGCCAGAAAACTGTTGATATGTTTGCTTGAAATTCCCTGTGTAAGAAAGAACTGACTTAATAATATACAAGGCTTCCTTCAATTCTGAGATTCCATAAATAATAATTTTAAGTCCCAAGATGTTCAATACTCAATTCTGCATACTCTAAACATGCTAAAACAAAATAAAAATGCAGTAATAATAGAATAAAGAGAAGGTGATTATGTGTAGCTTGATTAATGTCTGTTAATTGCTGCTTAAGAAGCACTTATTAATGAAAACCTGTGAGCCAACAAAGTCTTACACTTCACACTCACGTTACCATTTTTGCAGTCCCATAACACAGCTGACTTATTTAGTTAATAATGAACTGCTATTCAAAGACATTTTTTCCACAAGCCAACCTGTGCCTATATTTTTGTTTCTTACTTGAGGAACTTTGCATTTGCTGTATTACATTTGTTTCTTCTAATTTTCACCCTTTTCCCTAACATTTCAAAACTGTTTTGAATTTTATTTTCATATCCTAGATTATTAGTAACCAATTTTGTGCCATCTGCAAATATCACAAATATTCCCTCTCATCTCTTCACCCAAATCATTTAACAAAAATACTGAAACATGCAAGACCCAGGATTGAAACTTGTGGCACTTAGTGCCCCCTTCAAGTTTGATAAATAGGCACTTTTGAAGATGATTTTTAAGATAGCTGAGTATGGAATTAACTGTGATGCCATCCAAGCTATAATTAACTAGCTGTATAATCATACAATCTTGGGGTAATATTATTAACTGTTTTGTTGAAATCAATGTACAGTCTCATAAAATTCTAAGAAAACACCCTGATCCAAAAGAAAGGGTGTTGGTACTTACCTGATACACCCATTCTCCATGAGCTGCGAAGAGCATCCAGAAGTGGGAGGTGCTTGGTCTCTCGCAAAGCAGGCTGGGCTAAAATCTTACTGGGACGCTCCTCCTCCTGGAACTCCACCCCAACGCCCCAGTTTTGGCGAAGTCGAAGTGGCAAACCTCCCTATACTTCACCTATCTACAAAAAAATGTTTGGCCGGAGCAAAAACCCTCCCCAGACAGAAAAGGGGTGGGGCTGGATGCTCTTCGCAGCTCATGGAGAATGGGCGTATCAGGTAAGTACCAATGCCCTTTCTCCCCCGAGCTGCTCTGAGCATCCAGAAGTGGGACATACCAAAGCTGGAGTTGTCCTCAGGGAGGGATGCCGTCTGGCACTAAATCTACTCTCAGTCCCTATGTACCTGCTGTAAGACCCTTCTGCCAATTGAAGCCTCAGCAGAGGCAAACACATCCACCTTATAGTTACGTATGAAGGGCGAAGGGGAGGACCAGGTGGCCGCCCTGCAGATCTCATCTATTGAGGCCTGAGTGGCCCAAGCAGCCGATGTTGCCGCACTACGTGTTGAATGGGCAGTGATGCCCGCTGGTACAGGGATAGATTGAACCTCATAAGATTTTGCTATTGAGGCCCTGAGCCAATGGCCAATCGTGAAAGAAGACACTTTATGACCCTCGGACCTAGGGAGAAAGGAAACAAAAAGGGCCTCCAACTTCCGGAAGGACGCCGTGCGTTGTATGTATATGCGCAATGCTCGGCGCACATCAAGGTGATGCCATTGACGTTCCAGACGATGAGTCGGGGTAGAACAGAAATTGGGAAGGACTAGTTCCTGTGCCCTATGGAAGGCAGAATTGACTTTAGGTACAAATGTAGGATCAGGTCTGAGGACTACCCTGTCTGCGTGGAACACACAGAGGTCCTTGCGAATTGATAAGGCTGCCAACTCTGATATTCTCCTTGCCGAGGTAATCGTGACCAAAAATACTATCTTATACATCAGGAATTGTAGACTGATGGTTCTCAAGGGTTCAAAGGAAGCCTTGGAAAGTGCTAACAGAACTTTGTTCAGGTCCCAGGTTGGGTACCGGTGGACCACTGGTGGACGTAAATTGGTGGCACCTCGCAGAAAACTGCAAACCCGAGGGTGTTGAGAAACTGAACAAAAATCACCAAGGGATATAACTGAAGCCAGGGCCGCCACTTGTAAAGTGTTAGGGGACAGTCCCTTATCTAGTCCCTCTTGCAGAAAGTCCAACAGCTGTGCTACCGATGGAGAGGTGGGAACTATCCCTGATTTCATGCACCATTTACAGAAGATGTTCCAAGTGGCATTATATATGCGCACAGTTGATGGTCGCCTAGCCACTTGTATAGTATCAATTACTCTGGCGGAAATGTCCTCTGACCTCAGACGTTCCCCTCAACCTCCAAACGGCTAGACTGAACCATTGCGGGTCTGGGTGAAGGATTGGGCCCCGAGAGAGAGATATCATGGACGATGGAATTCTCCAAGGTTCTTGGATGGATAAGCTCCTCAGGTCCGCAAACCATGGCCTTCTGGGCCAATGGGGGGCCACCACTAAAATCTCCGCCCGTTCTTCCAGAACCCATTGAATCAGCCTGGGAATCACTGGAAGAGGAGGGAAGGTGTATAGGAGACCTGAGGGCCAAGGGCAGCGGAGAGCGTTGACATTCTCCACTCCTTGGGACGGATACCGGGAAATGAATCGCGGTAATTGCGTGTTGAGGGGAGAGGCAAATAGGTCGATTACAGGGAGGCTGAATTTCTGGACTGCTTTCTGGAATAATGAGGGGTGCAGATGCCATTCTGTCTGATCAAGTGTGGCCCTGCTGAGCCAGTCTGCTCGCACATTGGTGATGCCCGATATGTGCTCGGCTTTGAGGGAGAGGAAGTTGTTTTCGGCCCACCGAAGCAATTTCTCTGCCTCTCGCATCAGGCATTTGAAGTGTGTGCCCCCTTGTTTGTTCAAGTGGGCCTTGATGGTGATGTTGTCCGTGAGCACCAACACGTGATTGGAGCACAGTGTTGAAACAAAACTGCGCAGGGCGAGGTGAACGGCCCTCAGTTCCAACCAATTGATGTCTTGTGAACTCTCTGGAATGGTCCATTGTCCCTGAGCCGTGTGGCAAAGATAATGAGCCCCCCATCCATACAGGCTGGCGTCTGTTGTGATGGTCTCTCTTGGAGGATCCCTGAAAGGACAACCCCTTTTGATTGTTGCAGCAGTCCACCAGTGAAAGGATCTTAGTACGGTGGATGGTACCATAACTTGGGTCCTGGAATTGTCCCTCCCTGACCGCTGGTATGGCAGCAGGAACCACTGCAGAGCCCTGGCATGCAAGCGGGCCCAAGGAACTATGGATATACAAGAAATCATCTTCCCCAGTAATTGAGATAGCGATACAAGGGGAACCCTTCTAAGGGTACTGATTTCCTGTACCAGTTTCCTAATACTTTCCTGCCTGTCGGGTGAAAGACAAACCATGCCCTGTGTGGTATCAAGAACCGCCCCTAGATGAATTAGTCTAGTTGTGGGGGTTAGGTGACTCTTGTCCCAATTTATTGAAAACCTGTGACTCTGAAGAGTGGAAATGGTGATAAGAGAATCTGCCTTAGAATGCTGAATGGATGATGATAAAATCAAAATATCATCCAAGTAACAATGTAGTCTAACGGGTCTGCTCCTGAGGAAAGCGGCCAGTGTCGCCAGGACTTTTGTAAAGGTCCTGGGAGCGGAGGCCAGACCGAAAGGAAGGGTGACGTACTCGTAGTGCATATTATAACAAAACCTAAGAAATTTGTAATGGGCAGACTGAATCGGTATATGCAAATATGCCTC
Organism: Naja naja; assembly: GCA_009733165.1. Classification (NCBI taxonomy): domain Eukaryota; kingdom Metazoa; phylum Chordata; class Lepidosauria; order Squamata; family Elapidae; genus Naja; species Naja naja. Next base: position 264,018,916 of record CM019149.1, on the reverse strand, counting down.
TGTGAGGTCAATAGATGTAAGTACATCCCCCTCCCTGATGCCAAGTAAGATTGAGTGTAATGTGGTCATCTTGAACTTACGGTACAACAGGAACTGGTTGAGATGTTTTAGGTCTAGAATTGCCCTCCAGCCCCCCGAACTCTTTGGGACCACAAAGAGATAGGAATAAAATCCCTGACCCTGTTGATCTAAGGGTACCGTTTGGATGGCCCGAATCTCCAATAAATGGGAAATGGCAGATTGCATGAGAGTTCTCTTCGTGGGGTCTCTAGAAGAAGGACATTTCATAAAGAAGTTCGGTGGGTTGGAGAGAAACTCAAGAGCCAGGCCAAACCTGATGGTATTCCTCACCCAGGCATCGGATGTGGAGGAGTCCCACTGGTCAGCAAAGAACCTTAAGCGGCCCCCTATGGGCGCTAGGTCCCGCTCATCATTTGGAATGATGGAAGTTCCTGCCACTAGTTCCCCTGAACTGTCTCCTGTTCTGCCCCCCTCATCTGCTTCTGCCGGCAAAGTCAGAAGAGTCCGACTGTTGCCCCTGACTCTGTGTTGGAGTCCTATGAAATCTTGAATAGTAGTGTCCCAGGTAAGAGGGACGAGAGGGGCCTCTACGAAATGGCTGTGAAGGTCGGGAGTCCGACCTCCTAAACATAGAGGGGAGAATCCTCTTCTTCGATTTTGTCTCAATAAGGAGAGGATCAAGAGCCTTGCCAAATAGTTTCTCCCCGGATATAGGTGCAGAGGCGAGCTTCCATTTGTGCCTCGCATCTGCCTGCCAATGATGGAGCCACAATAAATGTCTGGCACAGACCTGGGAAGCTATGGCGCGAGAAGAAAACTTCACGGCGTTGAAAGTTGCGTCTGCCGAAAACTCGGTAGCCGCAATTATCTTGGCGACATCCTGGTGCGCCCGGGTATTGGAAGCTGGTATTATGTTTCTCAGATGGCAAAGCCATCTGAGGGAGGACCTCGTAAAGAAAGAGGTGGCCGTGGCCGCCCTAATGGCCCATGCATCAGAAACATGCGCTCTGCGCAAGGCCATTTCAGCCCTCCTTTCCTCCGGTTTCAGAGCTTCCTCCGCCTCCCCTGGGATGACTGAAGATGATACCAGGGCAGCTATGGGGTCATCTACCTCAGGAGTGTTTAATGAGCTAGAAAACTCGGGAGCGAGGTTATAGAACCTTTTGTCGTACCCAGTCGGGGGAGGATAGGAAGCAGATAGGGCCCATTGTTTGTTGACCAGATCAGTGAACATATGAGGAACAGGAATAACTTCAGCTTCAGTGGTAGGTTGGGAAAAGATTAGATCATCTGGCTCTTTCTGTGACCCGGTTGACTGAACTGTGGGAGGGAGGTTGGCAAGGCGAGCGGTGTTCTTCACCTTAAACAAAAGGGATTTGAATAAGGGTGGATGGAAGAGCCCCGTAAAAACTGGATGGTCAGGGGTAATTCCTTCATCATTGGACATCCCCCTCTCCAGGGGGTCCGCTTCAGAAAGGTCCTGGTCAAGATTGAGAAGTGACCTAGCTTCTGGATCCATCCAGTCACCTTGATCCCCCATCTCCTGAATACCCTGTGGTGGAGGGAGGCTAGGGTTAGAAAACTCCCTTTTGGGGGATACACGGTGATAATGCTGTTCCACAATACTCATGGAGCGGCCCGATAGGGACATGCAGTCTGGTGCAATGGAAGGTTGGTTGGTACGGAGAGATTGCTGCACGCCTGAGGCAATGCCTTTCCTTAATGCCAGCTCCATCCATGATCTCATTTTGGCTGGTATTTCGTCCGGGAGGTCATCATCTGGATGTAGGCCCACCGCTGTGGGTGTGAAAGTCGCCTCAGGGGGCCTACGTGGGGCCAGGTTGGATATTGAAGCCTCCTGATGGATGGATCTGGGCAGGCCCCCTCTGGCTTGGATGGAGAGATCCAAAGCAGCGAGAGGAGGGCTTGGAGAACGGGTGGAGGCGGCAAGACGGGGGGGAGCTTGCTCAGACCCCCTGGTGCGCTTTTGCACCAGTTTCTCCAGGGCCTGGTGACACCTGTGTGCGTCCTTCTCCGCTGCCCATGAGGACCTGTTAGAGATTGGTATAACGGGTCAGGACCCCTGACCGCTAGCCATCTTGTATGAAGACGTCTGACAGAGCAACAGTGGTTGACTCACTTAATGACCTGTGCTGAGGGGATGACCCTAATGATATAATATCTAATATTTCTATTAATATTATTATTATTATATTAATATTATTATTATGACTTCTATATTGCTATGACTAATCTGTGTGGCCGTATGGCCTGCAGCACAGTGAAAACCCAGAGCCTCCCTGTGGGTTATAATAGACCTGTAAAGGCCTGCCAACAGTTGTGAGAATAGTTTTATTGATCAATGTGGCCTGGTACGAGCCCCCAAAAAGGGAAGCCTAAACCAGTGAAAGCCTGCTGACCCAAGCCCCCAAAAAGGGAAGCCTAAGGGTAGATAGGGAGGAGAAGAAGAAGGAGGGGGTGGATGGTGTCCCCAGTCCCCAAAAAGGGAAACCTTGCAGGCCTGTGGCATGCTGAAGGGCCTGAGGAAGAAATGCACCATGCGGCCCTTCCAAAATGGCGCCGCTGCCTCGTGGCCACCTGGAAATTACGCGTGCACGGCCCCCAAAAAGGGAAACCACCCTGGCACGCTGAGTTATTTCAGCCACAGTTGCTGACTACGCTCAGTTGGAGCGAAAGGGAGGCGGCAGGGGGGAGCAGCAAATAATCACCCCTTCCTGATATTGGCACCTGCAGATCAGAGATAAGGCTTCGGGGCCGCCGCCCTTCTTTGGAGCGAGCCTACGAACTCCGGAAGCAACGGGGGACAGAACGCTGTTGCGATCGCTTCCAGCCGGCGAGCGATCGGGAGATAAGTCCCTGAGGCGGCCGCCTCAGAGCGCTGTGCTGGCTCCCTGCCTAGCAATCCCCGATGGTTAGATGTTATTTGAAGCCATCGGGGACAAGCGAAGCTAAAAGCAAGGAGAGGAAAGTACTAAAGGAGGAATCAGAAGAAAAGTTTTCTGCTCCGGCCAAAAACGACTACCCGCTACGAGGCTGAGCAAAAACTGCAGCGTTGGGGTGGAGTTCCAGGAGGAGGAGCATCCCAGTAAGATTTTTGCCCAGCCTGCTTCGCGAGAGACCAAGCACCTCCCACTTCTTAATTATAATTAATAATATTGTTAATACTAACATTCCTGACAAATATTGCATTATTTTCAAGGTTCTCACAGATCAATCTTTTGTGGTTGAGTATGAAATCCTTCCAGACATCAGTATCAGACTGACTGAACTCTAATTTCCTGGATCCTATTTTTCTCCCATTCTGAAATTAGGGTCAACAATTGCATTCTCTAGCTGTCTTTGATTCCTCAAAGATAATGAAGTTTCAGCCAGACCATCAGCAAGTTCCTTCAGTGTCAAAAGTGCAATTCACCTGGTCTGGAGATTTAAATTACTGCACATAGGTACTCCCTGGTAACGCTGCTTTCACTCTAGTATTTAAACTTTTCTTAGAAAACAAATGTAAATATACTTGATTCTCAGTTAATTATCACTCTGTTATTAAATATGATACTGGGTGAAACCACAATAGGTTGGATGATGCTCAATTTTGGGATGCAGTTCAGTCTGGATGATGTATAATATAAATGGATAGGCAAGTCTGATTCTGTTTTCTTGCACTATTAACCATGTAAAACTGCCTGCTGGGTTTCCAGTGGAATAGGTTTGAGATGGCACTCTGTGGTAGTGGTTCCCGCAGGTTTTTTGGGAATGAATTTGTCCTTATTAAACTTCAGCCCATGGCCATGAACATCAAAGGAAACTTGTGCTTTTTTTTAGTTGCGTTGCATTGTTGTTCATCATCTGAATGAAATGATTTTGTGTTGTTATCTGAGATTTTTCCTAAAGTACCATGTGCACATAAAGTACAGGCAGTACTCAACTTACAACACTTCATTTAGTGACCGTTCAAAGTTACAATGGCACTGGAAAATATGACTAATGACCAGTGGTGGGATTCAAAAAAAAATTTACTACCGGTTCTGTGGGTAGGATGGCAAGGGAAAGATACTATAAAATCTCCAGTCAGAGGTGGTATTTGCCGGTTCTCCGAACTACTCAAAATTTCCACTACCAGTTCTCCAGAACTGGTCAGAACCTGCTGAATACCACTTCTACTTATGACCATTTTTCACACTTATGACCATTGCAGCATCTTCATGATCATCTGATCAAAATTCAGACACTTGGCAACTGGTTCATATTTGCGACCTTTGCTGTATCCCAGGGCCATGTGATCCCCTTTTGTAACCTTCTGACAAGCGAAGTCAATCGGGAAGCCAGATTCACTTCACAACCATGTTACTAACTTATCAACCTCAGTGATTCACTTAACAACTGTGACAAGAAAGGTTGTAAAATGGGACAAAGCTCACGTAGCAACTGTCTCACTTAATAACAGAAATTTTGGGCTTGATTGTTATGGAAGTGAAGAGAAACTGCACTCTCCTTAAAGAAGACATATACAGTTTGGTGGTCTTCCAGGACTCAGAATTATTTATGGATGGTGTTTTCAGGACAGTTTCAGTGCTATGTGATGTGGAAATTGCAGTTATTGGTGGACTACTGGGACACATTCTTCTTGGTTTTAAAACTGGTTGTTAAATGCTTGTATTGCTTGCCATACATACCAAGACCATTCCCTGTTGGATTCAGAAATGGTCCTCCAAGCAGAGATATTTTTCATCAGTGTTGACACCTGATCCTGTTTTAACTCAAGGTGCAAGGGATTGAACCTGGACCTTCTGTGTTCAACCTTTGAGCTATGATTCTTCTAATATATTTGCTGGGAGCACAGCAGGCCAGAGGTCTAGGTAATAAATGCAAACAGAGTGATTTTGTTTTAATTTCTATTTGCCTTTGTTTCCTGTCTGGCCCTTTCCAAGAATTAAGAGAAAAAGATATTTTCAGTTTTTATAAAGAACCTTGTGCAATTGAACTTAGTATGATGTTCAAGGCTGCAAAAAGCTTCTGTAATGAAGGCAATAAATAAAGCAGTAACTTTGTGGCATTTGCATTTAAATTAACATATATACATTTAGATATGTGGGTGAGTTTCTTCATATTTTTTTCTAACATATATAAGTAAAGGGAACGTTCTGCAGAAAGGACTTCAGAATACAAATTGTGCACACTCCAGAGCTAAGTTTTGTACTTTATGAAACCCCTTATGTGTTATAAATTGTGCTTTTGAGCCAGGCTTTAATATAAATGTACAGGTGACCGTAAAGAAAATAAAACAAAAACAAAGCTATAGGAGAAAATATAGTGAGTCTGAGTGTTTAGAAGATGAGATAGCTCCTGATACATTATAATATCTCTTTTTTATTTTTGTGGAATCTGATAATTATACAATATATCGGTTTTTACTAAGTTCCATGAATAGCTTTTCTCATAATATATTGGTTCCCAACTCCAGCAATTCTTTTTACATGCTGTTTTTTTATCACTAGGTGATCAAAAAAAATACATAGAAATATATTTTCATTTTGAAAAGAATAATATTTTTTTTTCAATCAAGGAATATTTCACACTTTCCTTCTCATTTCTTCTTTTTCTCCCGTTTTTATAAATGAATAATTAAACAATGAGAAAGAGTATAGAATAATAAAACATTTAATACGAAAAGGAATTTATGTCCATCAACTGTAGAGATCAATTCAAAAACAAATCAAACTTATTTCTGTCATTATCTGCTGCATCAGATTAGGAGTTTGTTAGGTCCACCTGATTTAGACTGCAAACATCTGGATGACCATTTGATGGCAGCAATTGCCTTTATCTTTCCTGCATTTAGAAGTCATTCAAATTTATGCAAATCTGATCTGGTAGCCCTAAGTTTATTTTAATCATTCCCAAGCAGTCCTATCAAGAAATGGACACATTTTAAATATTGGCAAAAAGTAAAAAACTGGATACTAGACATGACAAAACAAAATTTAAAACTTGATCCTGAGGTATTTCTCTTAGGGATGATTAACTTAAAAATGGAAAAGAAATATTACTACTTAATTCTACATATTATAACTGCGGCTAGATTAGCCTACGCACAGAATTGGAAATCACGGTTACTCCCTCCGGATGATATTGTAATCAAAAAGATCCATGAATGTGCCGAAATGGATAGCTTAACCAAGAAAATAAAAAACAAACAAGGCAGTGAATGTATGGGATATATGGTATAAATGGATAAAGGAAAAATAACACATGACATTTAGAAGAGATATAGAAGAGATAGATGTGTAACTGATGGTAAAGATATAGAGAAACTAACACTTTGAAAGAACGGAGGAGCTACTTTGACAAGGTAGATGACATTATATATTATGTGATGAAGAATATAACCATTGCTCAAACAAGTTGTGAAATGTATATATGTATATGTATGTGTATATATATATATATATATATATACTTCTCCCAGGAGAACGAAGCTGAAGACACCAGCCTGAAGATGACGGATGAGATTTCGTCGAAACGTTGCCAAGGTATTCTCAATCTTACACGGGACAAGACCCGAATACACCAAGACCTACATACCTTTACCCGTGAAAATCTACGAAAACAAACATATATATATATATATATATATATATATATATATATATATATATGGAGTTTTGTATTTATATGTGTGTTTTTAATCTTTTTTGTTAAATAAAAGTCTTTATTAAAAAAAGAAAAAAAGAAATGGACACATTTTAAATTGAGATGTTTGCCATAGAAGACTTAGGCAAAGAAATGAACACATGGGTGAGACAGAACATATACTGTAATGCTATCTTTCTAGAATTCAAAGAAAAATTGTTGTGTACTTCAAAAATGTGGAATTTAATGAGCTCATAGAAGTGATAAATAGGATCCAGTACAAAAGAAGGTAGAAAAAAAAGGACCATAACATAGCGGTGTGTTCCTTATAAACAAGCTACTGAAAGCATAACTACAAATAGTTCCAATGAAGAAAAAAATGAAGGAGAGCAAAAGCAGCAAAAGTGCCTTCAGGTTCTATCTGAAATGAGGAAAATATGCATGCAAGGAGTGCAACAGGGCTGTTAGCAAGAAAAAAAATACATATATGAGGTCTTGGCAGGTCACCAAGGAAGACACATATGTGTACTTATGTGTGTAAATATGGGATCAGGAAAACCAAAGATATAGGTGCAGTAAAACAAGGATGCTAAGAACAAGAAGAGTTTTTTAGATATGTTCCAAAAAGTTTAGCCTCTGAACAGTGGTGAATGTGCTTCACTAAGCAATTGTGAACAGTAGGAAGAAGCTTCAGATTGAGACATGATCAAGAAATACCTATTTACTTTGAATCTGTTTCTCCAGAAATAGACAGTGATCTGAAAAAATGAATCTTCTGATAGTTTGGCCAAACATTTATGCATTACCTTGATCAGTCATGGAGAACTGAGGAAAAGAAAATGAAGGAGGTTAAAAACTATCACTATCTTCAGAAAGATGGAAAAATAATTTGCTGTTGACATTTCAGTCTGAAATTCATACCTGTAAAAGGCTGAATAATCATATCTGGAAAGCACTATGAAACAATGTGATTATTAACAAAAGTAGGCATGAAGTCATCTTTCTAAACTAAACTTGTGTGACTAAATAATTTCCTTGCAAGATTGTGAAAATTCTGTAAATATCATATATCTTGATTTCAGCAAAGCACTTGACAAAGTATTTCATGATTTACTAAACTAGTTAAATGTAAGATGGAGGTGTGACATTGAGTGGATAAATAGCTAGCTCAACATTGTACTAAAAAGGGCTATAGTTCCTTATCAAACTGAAAGGATGTGTTGATTGGGATGTCATAAGATTCAGTCCTGACCATTGAAGTTTTCAATATTTTCATTAATAACTTGGATGAAGTACAGTAGTAGAGGACATACTGATAAAAACTGCTATGACAGAAAATTGGGCAGAAAAATCAGAAATAGATTGAACAAATTTTAAAAAGGACAGTGACAATAATCACAGGGCTAGACATTAAGTTCCATGAACAGAAATTGAAGAAACCAAGAAACCAGGATCAATGGAAAAATAATAACTCTTCAAATACCCAAAATTCAATACCTTGACCTGAACATTCAAAGCTTATTTTCTGTCACTGCATAGTGTAAGATGTCAAATAAAGAGTTAAATCACAGGAAGGTAGAGTCTAATTTAAGGTTAGAAAAAGTTGTCCAAGCGAAAGAAAAAAGAAATTAATGATGGCAATAGAATAACTTTGCCAAGAAAGTTAAAGGGTCTCTCCCTTTTTGGATATGTTTAAAAGGAGACTAGATAACCATGTGTCGGACATTTAATTGGAGCTTAGAATTCTGGACTGATAATCAGCAGGTTTGTGTTGGAGACCTGTTGCTGCCATGGGATGGGATGAGCTCCTGTCACACTTCAGCTCCCGCTGCCCCAGAAGTTTGAAAGTGGGTAACCGCAAATAGATAAATGAGTACCACTTTGGTGGTCTCATTAATGGGGATATGAAAGAAGCCCCAAACTGGACATCCCCTGGACAATAGTGATGTCACTGGCTCATCCTTTCACCATGAAAGTGCTTCAGTGCTTATGACAAGGAAATAGCACTAGTAAGTGTTTAGTTTGTATTCTTTTAAAATGCAGGGAGTACCATCGCTTACAATTGATCCTTCTATGATTTGTCTGATTTGTCTCTCTATTAATTTCTACAATTTCTGGTTGTTCCTATATCCCAATCCAAAGGTAAACATCTCTGTTGATAACTATATATCCTAATTTGCAGGTATTTGGGGACCACCATTTTCACAGGCCCTCTGCCATTAGCCAGGTTAGCAAGGATTATAACTTCTATGAATTTCTAACAAGTACGGCAAAAGCAGGTAAAGGCAGTACCAAGAGTAATAGGTGGCTTGAGTGGAATTCCAAAACACCATTGGCATTATAAGTACATAAGTATTTACTATCCCAAGAGTAATCCTCAAAACTAGTTTATTGCCCTTCCCCCCCAAAAAAGTATATATATACGAAGTGAATTGAATCTGAAAAACCAACTAAAATTCTGGCTGCAAATGCAAATTTATTTATTTTTTAAGTGTCTTGTTTTCCTTAGGTCATTTTTTGTAAAGTAAAAACATGCTTCCTTTACTGCAAATTGTTTCAAAAGATGTTTTCATCTCCTCCTAAACACACAAGATTTCTCAAGTTAATTTATGTCTTAAAACATTGCTCATAGGTGTAGACAACAGACTGCTAATTTAATCTCTGTTTACAAACTGCTAGGTGAAAGGGCAAATAATGCTTACTCTGCTTTCTGTCTCATGACAACTTGACACTGTTTCCTTTTTATGCCCCCAAGGAGTACCCAAGAAGAAAATCTCTCAGAAGTGTGTTTTTGTCCATTTAAATTATAGGAGCTCAAGAATTATACCCTCAAAAGTGAATGTTTATTAGCAATTAGAGGTGGTTTATTTATTAGCAATTAGAGGTGGTTTTATTTTCAAAATCCATATTAAGTTTCCAAGAGTGACCTTGGAAAAACTATTCCACATAAATATTACCTGGTTTTTCTCTTTCTTATCCATTCTTGCTTCTCTCTCAATGATTGCTAGTTTCTTCTGGGCAGCTAACAAAGCTCATTGAACTTCAAAGGTTCCATGTCACTTTAACTTCCTGGTTGACTTTGAATTGTCCCATCTGCTGCATAATTTTACCAAGCGGTTATTTATTTGTTGGGTTTTATTTTATTAATCCTCCATGAATCTCCCTTGTATTTTGAATTTAAAACAATAATGTAAATTTGACAGTCGGTTTCATATTTAATAGGAATTTGAACTTGGGATATTGAATTAAACCAAGGAGATCTGTCTTCTAAACCACCATGGTGGTCAGTCAAGCAGATGATGCAGGAATAAGAAGTAACTTCTTTTCTCTAAATATATATGGAGATTCTCAGTCATCCAGGTCATGGTTGTCCCAAAGATGCTTTTTTCAAGAGACAACTGGACTTTCTGGTTTTTCTTTGAAGACGTTTCGCTTCTCATCCAAGAAGCTTCTTCAGCTCTCAGCTCTCTTCTTCAGATTCTTTTCTCTAAGCACCTTGATTGTTCATAAGTTGCCTACTGTTTTCCAGAGGACCAAGTTCTCAGTTATTGATTCTGTACTCATTCCATACTGTACTCATTCCACACTGTATTCATTCACTATAGGTCTTCTTTATTAATAGCCCTGCTTATTTAATATAAAGTATATCTAATTTTCATTTCCAAACTAATACATGAAGCATACCCCAATGCTCCTTTTGTTTTACATACCTCCAAAGTGGACATGTATAGGTTGTTTGGGGAGTCTCCAAATGCAGTTTGGAGAGGAATACTCCAAAAATGTGCATATTAAGAAAACTGTTATGAAAATGTTAAAGCCAATTTACTAGTTTAAGTAGAACCTGCCAGCTATTGTAGAAACAGCACATAATAAAATATTCTTAATGTGAAACAGTTTTATCCTATTACTGGTTTATATTATCTTCAAATAGAATCGCAAATCACAAATAGAATAACAGAGTTGGAAGGGACTTTGAGAGTCTTCAAGTCCAACCCCCTGCTTTGTCAGGAAACCATATACCATTTCAGACAAATGGTTATCCAATCTCCTCTTTAAAACTTCCAGTGTTGGAGCATTCACAACTTCTGGAGGCAAGTTTATTGATTAAGTGTTCTAACTGTCAGGAAATTTCTCCTTAGTTCTAGGTCACTTCTCTCCTTGGTTAGTTTCCATTTATGGCTTCTTGTCCTGCCCTCGGTGCTTTGGAGAATAGATTGACACCCTCTTCTTTGTGGCAACCCCTGAGATATTGGAATATTGCTATCATGTCACCCTGAGCCCTTATTTTCATTAAGATAAATATATACCCAATTCCAGCAATCATTCTTTATATGTATTAGCCTCCAGTCCCCTAATCATCTTTGTTGCTCTTGTTAAGTTTGCATGAAGAGTCAGACGCGAAGAGCTTCAGTGAAGAGTTTATTAAGTGACTACAGCTCGAATGGACCTGACTTGGCTGGGCTACGGCTGCTTCTTATAGCCAGCAGCCGTAGTTGCCAGCCAATCAGAGTGCAGGGTTTTCCCACACTATTTAAACCAATCTTATTTGACATTTTACAAGAACAATTCAAACTAAACCAATGACATTCAAACCTACATACATGACACCCCTCCCCACTAGGTTCAGTCCATACCAAACCCCAACCTATCTAATGTATTCTTTTAAATAGGTGGGGCTCTTGCGTGTACGTTGAGACCTTCATGGTTCAGAAGTTTTAACATTCTCACCCAGTGTGAGAGGAAATGTGTCTGTTGACATTTCCCCACTGGGGCTTCCTGTGAAAGAAGACCCTGTTTGATTGTTAGAATCTGGTCTCTCCTCCCAACCCATCTCCAGCCCAATGTCAGCACCCAAGTCAGGTAGTGATGTACAATCTTCCACTTCTAAGGATGGATTTTGGCATTGTGACAGGTTTTGGAATGGTTCCTGTCGTAATGGCTCGTTACACATGGGGTTGATTCCTGTTTGCTGATTTTCCTCCTGTTCCTCCCTTCCCCTAGAATTGACATCAGGTGAGGGAACTAGAGAGGAACAAGTGCAATGTTCCTGAGAGAACCTGGATCTAAGTTGATCAATGTGCCTGCTCCAGAAGAGTCCATCCTCTGTTTGCACCCTGTAAGAATGAGGGCCTGTGATCTGAGTTATCTCAGCAGGAATCCACAAAGGTTCACCCATAATGTTCTTAGCATAAACAGAATCACCCACACTGAATGTGCGAACTTTGGAAGTGGAATCTAGTGGTGCGTTGGGTGCGTAAGTGGGATGAAGGCGGTCAAGGGAAGACCTAAGTTTCCTACCCATCAACAACTCTGCTGGGGATAAGTTATTAGATGGGTTAGGAGTGATGTGCTGAACACTAAGAAGTTTTTCAACTTTTTCAGTGATGTCCCCAGGACCCAGTTGCTGAAGCTTCTCCTTGGTAAAACGTACCATGTGTTATGTATGTAGGTTTGAATGTTATTGGTTTATTTGACCTGCTCTTGTAAAATGTCAAATAAGATTGGTTTAAATAGTGCGGGAAGAAACCCTGCACTCCCATTGGCTGGCAGCTACGGCTGCAGGCTAGAAGAGGCAGCCGTAGCCAAGCCAGGACGGGTCTATTCGAGCTGTAGTCACTTAATAAACTCTTTGCTGGAACTCCTCACGTCTGACTCTTCATGCAAACTTAACACTGGCGACGAGGGTGGGATTTCCCTGAAGAGAAGACGACGCGACGAACAAGCAACTGAGCAAGATGGCTGCGCTGAACACCCACCCAGCACCGTTCGATCCGGCGGCGGAAGACTGGGAATCGTATGCGGATCGTTTCCACATGTATCTGGAAGGAGCGATCTCGCCGGCATACCGAGAGAGACGGAAGAGGGCGGTATTTCTCACGCACTGCGGTCCGGCAGTCTTCAAAATGGCGAAGGCATTGGCGGGAGCAGCAGAGCTGAAGGTAATGGAATGGCCCGATTTAGAGAAACTTTTAAGAGCCCATTACGCCCACAAGTATCGTGCCTCATTAAGAGACACGAATTTTACCGTCGGGATCAAGGGGATAGCGAGAATGTTAATGACTTCATGGCAAGTTTAAGGGACATTGGGGTGCTTGTGACTTTACCAACTTAGAAGAGGCCATGCGTGATCGGTTTGTTTTAGGCCTAAAAGATAAGGTCTTACAAAGCAAACTATTAATGAAACCTAAGATCACGTTTAAAGAGGCCATTGAAGAAGCTGTTTCAGCGGAAGCCACCAAGTCCTCAGCAGTGGCCATGAAAAAGATTAACAAGGCCTCAAGCCAGGCCTCAAGCCATTCTGATGGGGAAAAATCCACAAGTGCCCATTGCGAACAAATAGACTCTGATTCTGATGGCAGTGAGGCAGAGGAGGGATTTTTAGACTCAGAATGGAGAAGAAGAGAAAAGACTCTGGGAAAAGCAGGCAAGGATTCTATTGCAGAGGCTGTGGGGGGGGGCACCCCCGCACTGAATGCAAGTTCTTTGACTCCATTTGCCTACGTTGTGAGAACGGGGTCACATAGCCAGAGTCTGCAAATCATCCAGAACTCCACCGATTAGGAAAAAATTTCCTGATAAAGACTTTAAGCCCAATAATTTCCTTGAAAAGATGGGGCGAAATTTAGAAGCAAATGGCAAGAATGAAACTCACCAAACAATCTCTATTGGTCATTCTTCAACCATAAAAAGCAGAAAAGTACACGTGAAGGTGTTTATTGAAGGAAGGCCTTGCCAAATGGAAGTGGACTCAGGCTCCTATTTATCTATGGTGTCATGGGACACTATCCACAGACTCTTTCCCAAAATTCAGAAGAAGCATTTCCAGAAGCAAGCACTGACTCTCAAAGACTACCAAGGGAACAAGATTCCAGTAGTTGGAGCAAGAGATTTCAACGTGCAGTTTAAAGGCCACACCAAACGTTTGCCCCTGACCATCGTGGACAAGGATCGCCCAAGTTTGCTGGGACTTGAGTGGTTCAAGCCACTAGGCATCGAGGTGACTGGCATCAATCACGTGAGCAGCTATGAATGGGAGGAGTCCTTGAAGTCTGAGTTTCCAGAGGTCTTCAGCGAAGGACTGGGCAAGTATATGGGGACCCCTATTGCTTTCAGCCTAGACCCCAAGGTGCCCCAATTCGTTTAAAGCCCAGGAGGGTTCCATTTGCTTTAAAGGAAAAATTGATGCACAATTAGATAAGCTCATTGCTCAAGGGGTTTTAGAGCCTACTGACCACTCCAAATGGGAAACACCCATAGTCACACCAGTCAAGGCTGATGGGTCAGTGAGAATCTGTGGTGACTATAAGGGGACACTTAACCATGCGCTGCAGCAGAGCGCATACCCAGTACCAGTTGTGCATCATCTACTCCATTCCCTTGGCAGGGGTACAGTATTTGCCAAACTGGACTTGGCTCAGGCATATCAAGAATTAACAGTTGATGATGCCACTGCAGAGGCACAAACAATTGTGACTCATAGAGGTGCCTTCAAATGTAAAAGACTACAATTTGGAGTAAGCGTGGCACCAGGCATTTTTCAAAGCCTTATGGAAAGAATGTTGCAAGGACTGCCAGGGTAGTCCTTATTTTGATGATGTGTTAATCTCTGCTGAAAATGACACTCAGCTTCAAGAGAGACTCAGAGCAGTCCTTACCAGATTCAGAAAAGCGGGTTTAAAAGTCAAGGAAGACAAATGTACACTCAAAACAGACAGAGTTGAGTTCCTGGGGTACATGATTGACAAGCATGGCATCCACCCTACTGATGCCAAGGTTAAAGCAATCAAGGAAGCCCCTAAACCTAGATGCAAGACAGATTTGCAAGCCTTCCTTGGACTTATTAACTTTTACCACATGTTTCTACCTCACAAAGCATCTATTGCTGAGCCTTTACATCGCCTGCTTGATAAGAAAGCTGTTTGGATCTGGGGGAGGAAGGAACAGTCAGCATTTAACAGTATTAAGAGACTAATCACGTCTGATGCTGTGTTGATACAGTTCTCTGAGAATTTGCCTGTTGTTCTGACTTGTGATGCATCCCCTTTTGGAGTGGGGGGTGAGTCACAGGCTTCCCAGTGGAAGGGAAGCCCCTATTGCATTTACTCTCGCACTTTGTCCAAAGCAGAGAGGAATTATAGCCAATTGGACAAGGAGGCTTTAGCAGTTGTTGCAGCTGTTAAGAAATTTCATGAATATCTGTATGGCAGGTCATTCACCATTGTTACAGATCACAAACCTTTATTAGGTATTGTGGCAGGAGACAAACCTACACCTAATATCCTGTCACCAAGAATGCTGAGTTGGACTGAATTTCTTGCAGCTTATTCATACAAACTGATTCACAGGCCTGGCTGTCACCAAAGGACATTGGACATGCTACAAACTGCAGGACATTGGATGCTGTCGTTGCCCACTACCTTGCCACAAGGAGGACTTTGAACTTGAAACTCACACCTTTTCCTGGAGACCGTTGCTAAGCTCCAGTCCATGCTGCTGAGATTGCCAGAGACTGCCAAAGATGCTGTGTTGGCACCTGTTATGGGCTGGATTAAGAAAGGTTGGCCTCTTCAAGATCTACCTCACCTTGCCCAACCTTTTAAGTCCAGGCAAACTGAATTATCTGTATTAAGAGGATGTATTTTGTGGGGTAACAGGGTGGTTATTCCTGCAAAACTGCAAAGGGAGGTTTTGGAAATGTTACATGAGGGTCATCCTGGGATTGTAAGGATGAAAGGTTTGGCCAGGAGTTATGTATGGTGGCCAGGTATTGACAAAATGGTTGAAAACTGGGTAGCCTCTTGTCCCAATTGCCAGGTAGTCAGGCCTGCTCCACCTCACGCCCCACACAGGAATGGGAATGTCCTAGGGGCCCATGGTCTAGAATCCACATTGATTTTGCAGGCCCTACAAGAGGGCACACTTTTCTAGTTATAGTAGATGCATATTCCAAATGGCTAGAGGTAATTCCCATGACATCCACTACAACTGAGGCTGTCATCAAGCAGCTCAGAAAATTGTTTGTAACCCATGGGTTACCAGATGTCCTTGTTTCTGACAATGGCCCTCAATTCACATCTAACATTTTTGAATTCTTTCTAGCTCAACAGGGTATCAGACATGCCCTCACTGCCCCTGGGCACCCTTCGACCAATGGCCAGGCTGAACGCATGGTACGCTTTACCAAAGAAAAGCTTCAGCAGCTGGGTCCTGGGGATATCACTGAGAAGCTTGAAAAACTTCTTAGTGTTCAACATATCACTCCTAGCCCATCAACTAACTTGTCCCCAGCAGAGTTGTTGATGGGTAGGAAACTTAGGTCTTCCCTTGACCGCCTTCATCCCACTTACGCACCCAACGCACCACTGGTTTCCACTTCCAAAGTTCGTTCTTTTAGTGTGGGAGATTCTGTCTATGCTAGGAACCTTATAGGTGAACCTTTGTGGATTCCTGCTGAAATAACTCACATCACTGGCCCTCGTTCTTACAGGGTACAAACAGAGGATGGCCTCCTCTGGAGCAGGCACATTGACCAACTTAGATCCAGGTTCCCTCAGGAACATTGCCCCTGTCTCTCTCTGGGTCCCTCACCTGATGTCTCTTCTAGGGGGGAAGGGGGGGAACAGGAGGAAAATCAACAAACAGGTATCAACCCCATGGGTAACGAGCCATTACAGGAACCATCCCGAACCCTGTCACAATGCCAAGATCCATCCTTAGAAGTGGAAGATTGCACATCACTACCTGACTTGGGTGCTGACATTGGAATGGAGATGGGTTGGGAGGAGAGACCAGATTCTAACAGTCTAACAGGGTCTCCTTTCACAGGAAGTCCCAACAGGGAAATGTCAGCAGACACATTTCCCTCTCACTGGGTGAGAACGTTAAAACTTCTGAACCACGAAGGTCTCAACGTATATGTAAGAGCCCCACCTATTTAAAGGAATACATTAGATAGGTTGGGGTTTGGTATGGACTGAACCTAGTGGGGAGGGGTGTTATGTATGTAGGTTTGAATGTTATTGGTTTATTTGAACTGTTCTTGTAAAATGTCAAATGGTATTGGTTTAAATAGTGCGGGAAGAAACCCTGCACTCCCATTGGCTGGCAGCTACGGCTGCAGGCTATAAGAGGCAGCCGTAGCCAAGCCAGGACGGGTCTATTCGAGCTGTAGTCACTTAATAAACTCTTTGCTGGAACTCCTCGCGTCTGACTCTTCATGCAAACTTAACACCATGCATTTAGCCCGGCCATTAGCCGAAGGGTGCCCAGGGGCAGTAAGGGCATGTCTGATACCCTGTTCTGCTAAATAGGATTCAAAAAGGTTGGATGTAAATTGAGGGCCATTGTCAGAAACAAGAACATCAGGTAACCCGTGGGTTACAAAAGTTTTTGAGCTGTTTGATGACAGCAACAGTTGTGGTGGATGCCATGGGGATTACCTCTAGCCATTTGGAATATGCATCTACCATAATAAGAAAGGTGTGCCCGCTGGTAGGGCCAGCAAAATCAATGTGAATCCTGGACCACGGGCCCCTAGGATATTCCCATTCCTGTGGGGGGGCGAGAGGTGGTGCAGGCCTGACTACCTGACAGTTGGGACAAGATGCAACCCAGTTTTCAACCATTTTGTCAATACCTGGCCACCATACATAACTCCTGGCCAATCCCTTCATCCTTACAATACCAGGATGACCCTCATGTAACATTTCCAAAACCTCTCTTTGCAGTTTTGCAGGAATAACCACCCTGTTACCCCACAAAATACATCCTCTTAATACAGATAATTCAGTTTACCTGGACTTAAAAGGTTGGGCAAGGTGAGGTAGATCTTGAAGAGGCCAACCTTTCTTAATCCAGCCTATAACAGGAGCCAACACAGTGTCTTTGGCAGTCTCTCTGGCAATTTCAGCAGCATGAACTGGAAGCTTGGCAACAGTTTCTAGGAAAAAGGTGTGTGTTTCAGGTTCAAAGTCCTCCTTGTGGCAAGGAAGTGGGCAACGACTCAGTGCATCAACATGTCCAATGTCCTTGCCAGGCTTGTGGATAAGTTTGTATGAATAAACAGCAAGAAATTCAGTCCAACTCAGCATTCTTGGTGACAGGATAGTAGGTGTAGGCTTGTCTCCTGCCACAATGCCTAACAAAGGTTTGTGATCTGTAACAATGGTAAATGTTCTCCCATACAGATATTCAAGAAATTTTTTAACAGCTGCAACAATTGCCAATGCCTCCTTGTCCAGTTGGCTGTAATTCCTCTCTGCTTTGGTCAAAGTGCGAGAGTAAAATGCAATAGGGGCTTCTCTCCCACTGGGAAGCCTGTGGTTCAAACCCCCCCCCACTCCAAAGAGGGATGCATCACAAGTCAGTACAACAGGCAAATTCTCAGAGAACTGTATCAGTACAGCATCAGACGTGATTAGTCTTTTAATACTGTTAAATGCTGATTGTTCCTTCATGCCCCACACCCAAACAGACTTTTTATCAAGTAATCTGTGCAATGGTTCAGCAATGGTTGCCTTCTGAGGTAGGAACATGTGATAAAAGTTAATGAGTCCAAGGAAAGCTTGCAAATCTGTTTTGCATTTAGGTCTAGGGGCTTCTTTGATTGCTTTAACCTTGGCATCTGTAGGGTGGATGCCATGCTTGTCAATCATGTAGCCTAGGAACTCAACCTTGTCAGTTTTAAGAGTGCATTTTTCTTCCTTGACTTTTAACCCTGCTTTCCTGAATCTGGTAAGGACTTCTCTGAGTCTTTCTTGTAACTGAGTGTCATTTTCAGCAGAGATTAACACATCATCAAAGTAAGGCACTACCCCTGGCAGTCCTTGGAGCATTCTTTCCATAAGGCTTTGAAAGATGCCTGGTGCCACGCTTACTCCAAATTGTAACCATTTACATTTGAAAGCACCTCTATGAGTCACAATGGTTTGGGCCTCTGCAGTGGCATCATCAACTGTTAGTTGTTGATATGGCTGGGCCAAATCCAATTTGGCAAAGACTTACTCCTGCCAAGTGAATGTAACAGATGATGCACAACTGGTATGCGCTCTGCTGCAGCGCATGGTTCAGTGTCCCCTTATAGTCACCACAGATTCTCACTGACCCATCAGCCTTGACTGGTGTGACTATGGGAGTTTCCCATCTGGAGTGATCAGTGGGCTCTAAAACCCCTTGAGCTATTAATTTGTCTAATTATGCATTAATTTTTTCCTTTAAAGCAAATGGAACCCTCCTGGGCTTTAAACGAATTGGGGGCACCTTGGGATCTAGGTTGAAAGTGATAGGGGTCCCCATATACTTGCCCAGTCCTTCGCTGAAGACCTCTGGAAACTCAGACTTCAAGGCCTCCTCCCATTCAGAGTTGCTCACGTGATTGATGCCAGTCACCTCGATGCCTAGTGGATTGAACCACTCAAGTCCCAGCAAGCTTGGGTGATCCTTGTCCACGATGGTCAGGGGCAAACGTTTGGTGTGGCCTTTGAACTTCACGATGAATTCTCTTGTTCCAACTACTGGAATCTTGTGCCCTTGGTAGTCTTTAAGAGTCAGTGCTTGCTTCTGGAAAGGTTTCTTCTGAATGTTGGGAAGTAGCCTGTGAATAGTGTCCCATGACACCATAGATAAATAGGAGCCTGAGTCCACTTCCATTTGGCAAGGCCTTCCTTCAATGGGTACCTTCACATGTACTTTTCTGCTTCTCAAGGGTTAAGAATGACCAATGGTGACTGTTTGATGAGTTTCATTCTTCCCATTTGCTTCTGAGTTGCGCCCCATTTTCTCACTGAAGTTGTTGGGCTTGAATTCTTTCTCAGGAAATTTCTTCCTACTAGGTGGAGTTCTGGATGATTTGCAGACTCTTGCTAGGTGACCTCTTTTCTCACAATGTAGGCAGATGGTGTCTAAAACTTGCATTCAGTGCGGGGTGCCCCCACAGCCTCTGCAATAAAATTCTTGCCTCTTTCTTCCAAGGTCTTTCCTTTTCTTCTCCATTCTGAGTCTATAAATTCCTTCCTCCACCTCACTACAGTCTGAATCAGAATCTATTTGCTCGCAATGGGTTGTTGTGGACTTTTCCAGATCAGAATGGCTTGAGGCCTTGTTAATTTTCTTCATGGCTGCTGCTGAGGACTTGGTTGCTTCCGCTGAAACAGCTTCCTCTATGGCCTCCTTAAACGTGATCTTAGGTTTCATTAGTAATTTGCTCTGTAAGACCTTATCTTTAAGGCCTAGAACAAACTGATCACGCATGGCCTCTTCTAAGTTGGTAAACTCACAAGCATCCCCAATGTCCCTTAAACTTGCCACGAAGTCATTAACATTTTCGCTTTCCCCTTGATCCCGACGATAAAACTCGTGTCTCTTAATGAGGCACGATACTTGTGGGGCGTAATGGGCTCTTAAAAGCTTTTCTAAATCAGGCCATTCCATTACCTTCAAGTCTGCAGCTCCCTCCAATGCCTTCGCCATCTTGAAGACTGCCGGACCGCAGTGCGTGAGAAATACCGCCCTCTTCCGCTTCTCGGGGATGTCGGCGAGGTCGTTTCCTTCCAAATACATTTGGAAGCGATCCACATACGATTCCCAGTTTTCTGCTGCCAGATCGAACAGGGCTGGGGGGGAGGTGTTCAGCACAGCCATCTTGCTCTTCTGCTTGTCTTCCACATCGTCTCTTCTTCAGGGGAATCCCACCTTCGTCGCCAGTGTTAAGTTTGCATGAAGAGTCAGACGCGAAGAGCTTCAGTGAAGAGTTTATTAAGTGACTACAGCTCGAATGGACCCGACTTGGCTGGGCTACGGCTGCTTCTTATAGCCAGCAGCCGTAGTTGCCAGCCAATCAGAGTGCAGGGTTTTCCCGCACTATTTAAACCAATCTTATTTGACATTTTACAAGAACAATTCAAACTAAACCAATGACATTCAAACCTACATACATAACAGCTCTTCTCTGCACTCTGCCAAGTATAACTCATTCTTCATTGTTTCTTTGATTCTGATGGAATGAGGGCAATCCACTTCCGTGCTCTTTCTCCCTTTGTACGTCAGTCCCTTTAACTATACATTGCTTTCAATTGGTTTGTTTTCAGTGCTGGCATAAATGCAAAATCCAAATGAACCAGCCACCAACTAAATCCCAGAGGTTGAGCAGCAACGCAGCAGTAACTTGCTTCAACCTGTAACTTGGACAGATCTTTCACAGCCAGTATGACTGATACTAGTTGTGATAAACTGTTTCTAAAGAGCGAGGTGAATGATATGCCCTCTAATATTTCTCTGATGAAATTAGGCACTGTTATGTATGCAGAGTTTGAATTGATTGGTTGTTCTTGTAAAGTGTTTGAAATCATTGGTTAAAAAGTGCGGGAAAACCCTGCACTCTGATTGGCTGTCAGCCGAGGCAGCCGGCTATATATAGCTGCCTCGGCTAAGCCAAATTGGGTCCGTTCTGAGCTGAAGTCACAAATAAACTTAAGAGCTGAAGCACTCCACGTCTGCCTCTTCATGCAAACTTAACAGGCACAGTGGCTTGAAGTTACGTGTAACAAGAGAAAAACAAATAAGCAAGGCCATTGGCAAGCAAATGCTCTTAAGCAACACAATTGGAGTAGACTCTAACTACTTTGAAAAAATATTGTCATTAAATTTTATAAATAGGTATATTGCTTAGACTGAAAACAGAAATTCTAAAAGCCAGAGAGCCCATACAATAATTTGCCGAAATACTACAGGATAAAATAGAAAATCTGGTACTCAGACACATTGTTAGAATGAGAAAAAGCTATAAAATAGCAAAAATGTTATGTTTGGAAAGTGCTTAGAATTACTTCAATATAAAACTTATTTCCTATAAAGCAAAGGCTGGTTCATGCATGCTTTATAGGGCTTGGCTTTTGCAACTCAACACTTGGCAACTTAGATGGGACAAATGGCTCTATTATGTCAGAAGCCATGGAAATGTGGTATTCTAGCCATGATCACTGATTGCTAAGCAAATGACAACCACAAAGCTTTGTGCGATTGTTAAGACTAATTATTATAGATCAGCTTTTAAAGGCCTGAATTCTCTTCATTAGATGCATGAATTTGAAAGATATTTCATGGGACTGTTGAATTTGCTGTAAAAAAAACCCCATACTTCCTTGCCTTATGTACGCATACATAAACAGAGCATCTTTTCTTATTCTTAAATATATACAATATTATATACTATGCTCTTTCTAATAAACTTGAAATTACTCCTATTGTTTTGGCTTTAACAAAAATACTTTGCAGTACATAGCCACTTAAAGGCTTAATTAGGAATTAGCTTCTGTGACTTTCTTACAGGTTTTTATAAATATTATCCAGAAATTGGGGAATAAGTAAAAAAGATGCATTAATTTTAAAATACTATTTACAAACACTTCTGTTCCTCAAAGAAAGCACCAAGAGCAGGGCTGTCAAACTCAGGCCAGATGAATCATGCACTGGCCATGCCCACGCCCAGTTTAGCGAAGGGGAGGGAAGTCACGATACGTCAAATGAAACCACCATTATGATGTGAATTTGACACCCCTGACTTAGAACAGTTACGGCAGCATGCTGGTTGATGAGTTCTGGGAGTCCATGGATCTTAAAGTTATGAATTCAGGAAATATTAAGTTAGAGAAGATGAGGAAAAAGTTGGATAGAAAAGATGCTGCTCTAAGGCCTGACCCAAACCATACTATTGATTTGGAAAAAATGCCCACTTATATAAGGAATCAAAATGTTTGGAGATTAATGCAACAAAGTATTGGCATACAAACTAAAAAGATTGCTGGTCTTCTAACCAAAGAATGATAGAAAAGCCCCCAAACTTACAAGGTAACAATTTTTATGAAATAATACATAATAATTGAGAGCCAGTGAGATGTATAATTAAGGAACCAGGTCAGAAACCAGGAGACTGTGAGTTCTTGTCCTGCTTTACGCACAAAGCCAGGAAACGAAACCTTGAGCCAGCCATTCTCTCCCAGTCCTAGGAAGCAGGCAATGGCAAATCAACTACTCATATGTTGCCAGGAAAACTGCAGGGACATGTCTAGGCAGTCACCAGGAGTCAACATTAGCTCAAAAGCACATGCATACATAAGAATTACAAAGATAATGTAAATGATAGCATACCTTTACAACTGGAAAGTAATTTCTGATAAGAAAATGGGGTGATCTTGCTGGGGGTGCCTACTTCTAATTCTACATTCCTAAGGCGGCTCCAAGCCCATCCTTCCTACTGATATCAGCAACTTCTAACATAAACAGTGTCCTTTAGTATGCCTATATGTTGCTCCTTTCATATCATGGAAAAGACAATTACCTGGTATCTGTTATTTGTCTCCTTCTCCAGGATCATCAAGCATTTTCAGTTTGCCTGCTCTAAGATACACTTCAATACACATAAGCAAGGATAGAATATTATTTATCCCACACACCATGCATAAGCAAGCTAATAGAAACTGTCACTGGGATAAGGAATCTTTTATATTCTAGGATGCTACAAACACAGTAGACATGAAATGTGTGCAAAGAAACTAAAAACAGTAGCTAGTCGCTCTGACTTGTCCTGCCTGCATTGACTCCAGTGGTTAAATACGGCAATAGTACTAATGAAATATATGTCTGCTTGATTACAGCTAAATGTCAACAGCACCTGAATATAATTTATGAATACAGAAATAATCATCATTTTATTGAGCAGTTATGGGAACTCTTTTCAAACAGTTGTTGAAAGAATTTGAATACAAATTACTATTAATCAGCATTTAGCACACTGATGTTTGATTAAGTTTCTCTTTCAAAACTTATTATGCTAATGAAAAGCAAACTATTATTTCTCATTATTATTTTTGTGCTTTTCAGAAGTACAGTTTGAACTAATTATATTTTTTTCTACATTTCCCTAATTCATTTCATTCTTTGGGAGTTTCTAACAATAAAAACCTTATTAGCATGTATACAAAAATAAGTAGAAGGTAAATGTGCATGAAGTTGCAGTTGTAAGGTACCTTAAAAAATAATACTAGCTAGTACTCCACATCAAGACAAGCTCCCATCCACATTATCAGGCTCCCTGTCTATCAGAATAGTGACAGAGGTGAAAGTTTGTAATCACTTTCACCTGAAAATATTCACAACGGTCCTCAAATTTTTATATCCACAAAATTCCAATTTGCAGAAGCAACTAGGAAAACCACAGTACCTTTTGAATACTAACAGATACAAGCACGATACCTGAAGAGCACTTTTCCCATAGAAAAACATAACATAGCAAAAGCCTCTCTTTTTGTCCCATAAGTTTTGGGTCTGTCACAGAGTACATCATTATTTCTGATGGTTGCCTCTGACAGATGTGCTATTTTGATTTTTAAAGGCAGAAATTAGAAATATCTGCCTCTAAGAATTCAAAATGAAGAAAAAAATGGCAGCAGAATTTGAAAGCTACTTTGCAGCTGTCTTTTTATCCTTTTTTCACTATTTGTTAACACTGATAATTTATCACTATTAAAGACCAGTTAGCCTTTAGCATTTAGGATCATCTGCTTTTCTTCAGTCAACCTATCTTGTCAGACAGAAAATAAATTTGCCTTCTAGACCAGTGATGAAGCAATTATAATGTGTTAAGTGGCAATCCAGCAAGATTTTAAGGAAGATAATTTTGGTTCACAGGACATAGAGTTCATGAGAGATGCTCAACATATGAAACAATTTGTTCGATTGAATACTGACACTCCTTGTGCAAGATATTCTCCAATTCCTTAGAAAATGCTTCCCCTGCTGCCTTCAGCATTTAATTTCCTATCTTTCAGGTAAAGATAGCAAGTTAAACAATGAATAAATTGCTTTTTAAAATTATTTAGCACTGAGGACATATTTAATATTGAGTTCAACATTGTAGAATGGGAAGGATTAGATCTGTTGCGCAACTAACCAAAATAACATATTGTGTTAAATTACAATTTAGTATGATATGCACAAGTCTCAGAGTGCTTCTGAAGCTTGTACTTGTGGTTTGAACTATTCTCATAGACTTAGAATTGTAATTAACTATCTCAGAAATCTGTTTCAGAAACATGATTTGAAGTTAGCTTGATTGCAATTAACCATAAGGATACTTTGTTATACCTGGTGATCCAGAAAATCATTATTACTTGAAATAAATATTTCTAAAACCTTCCTCTTACCTGCACAGGAGAAAAAATGGAGAGGAGAATCACTAATTCAGGTTTGCTCTGGCTGTTCTTGCTCATTAATGTTGCACTAAAACATGGCAATTATGATCTGCAAATGCAGTGAACATAATTATCAAGATGGTACTCAGTGGTTTTGAGAGACAGGGGACGTTCCTGGTCAGATATTTATTTTTCACAGGTAAAACACTCTTCTATAAACTATGTACACAAGTCATCTATGACTGTGAAAGTGGCAATACTGAATTTGTTTAAAGAATTTGTTTTAGAGGGATGTCTCTGCATCACTACAAATTGTGATGCATAATAACTTCTCTTATAAATACATAAGTGCATTATAACACTTTAGGTGAGACAGATTAGAGTACTCAAGTGCCAAATGCTACAATTAAAGTTGAGATTCTCCCCTATTTTTCAAACACCCAAATTTCATTCATGCACTCTCTATCACTCTCTTACAGAGAGAGAGAGAGAGAGAGATACACACACAAATCTTGTTTACCAAAGTATTTGACATACATTCATGTTGGTGGATGGGAACAATTAACTCAGAGCATAATTAAAACAATCAGAAGGGTTTAAATAGCCATGGAGTTATTATGTACCTACATGATAATTAAATGATCAAGTGACTACACAGTAATTTCATGGTGATTTGTGCTATATACAATATTTACTATGCACAAAACAAACAATACTGTCAGTTCAAAAAGAAAGTGAAAAGCCATATGTCAGCATTAAAATGTGTGCATGATATTTTTAATGTTGATTTACTTCCACAATTATCACTTTCTCACCACATTTTATGGCATGTTTTCACTGCTTTGCCTGTGAACAAAGTGTCAAGACTAGCTTAATGAAAATGTAAACCTTTGTGCATATATGGCATGCTATGGAAGACAGTAGTGCAGAATCTGAATGCTTGAAGAATAAAACAAAACTGCAAGGAAAACATTATGACATGTGCTATATGCCTAATCCTAAACTTGGACTAAATACTGCATTTCTTCTAAGGCAAATGGTATATGCCAAAGTGGAGGACTTTGGACCCTTCAGGCACCACTGAACTACAGTAACCAGAAACAATAGTAATCATGGCTAGTCATGAATGATGCTGACAGCTGCAGTTCAGTAACAACCCTGATCTAAGAGAACTGAAACAAAAATACAATAGATTGATTCAGTTGAGTCAAAATCTTCCTTTTGTTCACAAATGTAACAATGAATCAATGTTATAAGGTATATGTTTCAGCTGATTTTCCCAAAGAGCAAAAAAGAAACGTGTTCAGTTGTCATTTTGATGAGAACCTAAACAATTCTCACTTCCTTAATTTTTGTGTGAAACAAATCTGATATTTATCCATTCCTCTAATTTTACAGAGCAGTTTCTGGCTTAACTGCTGAGAAAAATAGGGCATGTGTATATATTAATAAAAATAATTAATATATTGTGTAATATAGGGGACATTGCTTATAAAAATGTATGTGGATTAGCAGAAGCATTGAAAAATGTTATATAGAGAGTTTATATTAAAATGATAAATGGGAAAGTGTGAAAAAGGGCGTTGGTACTTACCTGATACGCCCATTCTCCATGAGCTGCGAAGAGCATCCAGAAGTGGGAGGTGCTCGGAGTCTCGCAAAGCAGGCTGGGCAAAATCATACTGGGACGCTCCTCCTCTGTCACTCCACCCTAACGCCCCAGTTTTTGGCGAAGTCGCAGTGGCAAACCTGCCAACACTTCACCCCACTACAAAAAAAACGTTTGGCAGAGAAAACGCCCCCTCCCAGACGGAAAGGGGATGGGGCTGGATGCTCTTTGCAGCTCATGGAGAATGGGCGTATCAGGTAAGTACCAACGCCCTTTCTCCCCCGAGCTGCTCCAAGCATCCAGAAGTGGGACATACCAAAGCTAGAGATGCCCACAGGGAGGGATGCCATCTGGTACTAAACCTACTCTCGGTCCCTATGTACCTGTTATAAAACCCTCCTGCCAAATGAAGCCTCAGCAGAGGCAAACAGATCCACCCTATAGTTACGTATGAAGGGCGAAGGAGACGACCATGTGGCCTCCCTGCATATCTCGTCTATCGAAGCCTGAGTGGCCAAGGCGGCCGATGTTGTGGCACTACGTGTTGAGTGGGCTGTGATGCCCGCTGGCACAGGCACTGATTGAGCCTCATAAGATTTCGCTATCGCGGCCCTGAGCCAACAGCCAATCATGGAAGAAGATACCTTGTGACCCTGGGACCTAGGGAGAAAGGAGACAAAAAGGGCCTCCGTCTTTCGGAAGGCCGCAGTGCGTTGTATGTAAATGCGCAAGGCTCGGCGCACATCAAGGTGATACCATTGTCGTTCCAGACGGTGACCCGGGTTGGGACAAAAATTTGGAAGGACCAGTTCTTGAGCCCTATGGAAGGCAGAATTGACTTTAGGTACAAACGTGGGATCAGGCCTGAGGACTACCCTGTCCGAGTGGAACACACAGAGGTCCTTGCGAATCGACAAAGCAGCCAGTTCTGATATTCTCCGCGCCGAAGTAATCGCAACCAGAAATGCCATCTTATACGTCAGGAATTGTAAATTGATAGTCCTCAAGGGTTCAAAGGGAGTCTTGGAGAGTGCTGACAGAACCTTGTTTAGGTCCCAAGTTGGGTACCGGTGGACAACTGGTGGCCGTAAATTGGTGGCACCTCGCAGAAAACTGCAAACCCTAGGGTGTTGAGAGACTGAATGAAACTCCCCAAAGGATATAACTGAGGCCAGGGCTGCCACTTGGCGGCGCAGAGTGTTAGGGGATAGTCCCTTATCAAGTCCCTCCTGTAAAAAGTCCAACAGCTGTGCCACTGATGGAGAGGTGGGGACAACCCCCGATTTCACACACTATTTGCAGAAGGTGTGCCAAGTAGCATTGTATATGCACACCGTTGATGGGCGCCTAGCTGCCTGTATAGTCTCAATCACCCTGGCGGAAATGTCCTCTGACCTCAGACATTGCCGCTCAACCTCCAAACGGCTAGGCTGAGCCATTGCGGGTCCGGGTGAAGAACCGGGCCCTGAGAGAGAGAAATCAGGGAGGATGGGATTCTCCAAGGTTCTTGGGTGGATAAGCTCCTCAGGTCCGCAAACCATGGCCTTCTGGGCCAGTGGGGGGCCACCACTATAATTTCCGCCCTTTCATCCAGAACCCGTTGAATCAGCCTGGGAATCACTGGAAGGGGAGGGAAGGCGTATAGGAGACCTGAGGGCCAAGGGCAGCGGAGGGCATTGACATTCTCTGCTCCTTGGGACGGATAACGGGAAATGAAGCGCGGCAATTGCGCGTTGAGGGGAGAGGCAAATAGATCTATCACAGGAAGGCCGAATTTCTGGACTGCCTTCTGAAACAATGAGGGGTGCAAACGCCATTCCGCCTGGTCGAGCGTGGCTCTGCTGAGCCAGTCCGCTCGTACATTGCTGACGCCCGAGATGTGCTCGGCTTTGACGGAGAGGAAGTTGTTCTCAGCCCACCGAAGCAATTTCTCTGCCTCCCGCATTAGGCGTTTGGAGTGTGTGCCCCCTTGCTTGTTCAAGTGTGCCTTGACGGTGATATTGTCCGTGAGCACCAACACGTGGTTGGAACGCAGTGCTGACACAAAGCTGCGCAGGGCGAGATGTTCAAGTGTGCCTTGACGGTGATATTGTCCGTGAGCACCAACACGTGGTTGGAGCGCAGTGCTGACACAAAGCTGCGCAGGGCGAGATGGACGGCCCGCAGTTCCAACCAATTGATGTCCTGTGCCCGCTCTGGAATGGACCATTGTCCCTGAGCCGTGTGGTGAAGGTAATGGGCCCCCCATCCGTACAGGCTGGCGTCCGTCATGATGACCTCTCTTGGTGGATCCCTGAAAGGACAACCCTTTTTGATTGTTGCCTCAGTCCACCAGCGAAAAGATCTGAGAATGCTGGGAGGTACCATAATTCGGACCCTGGAATTGTCCCTCCCTGACCGCTGGTAAGGCAGCAGGAACCACTGTAGGTCCCTGGCATGCAGGCGGGCCCAAGGAACTATGGATATACAAGAGATCATCTTCACCAATAGTTGCGATAGCAGTATGAGGGGAACCCTTTGGAGTGAACTGATCTCCTGCACCAGTTTCCTAATACTTTCCTGCCTGTCGGGAGAGAGGAAGACTGTTCCCTGTGTGGTATCAAGGACCGCCCCTAGATGAATTAACCTAGTTGTGGGTGTCAAGTGGCTCTTTTCCCAATTTATAGAAAAACCATGACTCTGAAGAACGGAAATGGTGAGAAGGGAATCTGTCCTAGACTGTTGAATGGATGATGACAAGATCAAAATGTCATCCAAATAACAATGACGCCTAATGGGTCTGCTTCTGAGAAAAGCGGCTAGCGCCGCCAGGACCTTGGTAAAGGTCCTGGGGGCAGAGGCCAGTCCGAAAGGAAGGGCGACGTACTCATAGTGAATGTTGTTATAACAAAACCGGAGAAATTTGTAATGGGAAGGCCGAATCGGTATATGCAAATATGCCTCTGTAAGATCAATGGAGGTAAGCACGTCTCCCTCCCTGATGCCTAGTAATATTGATTGTAATGTGGTCATCTTGAACTTACGATACAATAAAAATTGGTTGAGCCGTTTCAAATCCAGGATCGCCCTCCAGCCCCCCGAACTCTTCGGGACCACGAAGAGATGGGAATAAAATCCCTGACCCCGTTGACCTGAGGGTACCTTTTGGATGGCCCGAATCTCCAATAAATGAGAGATGGCAGATTGCATGAGAGCTCTTTTCGTGGGGTCCCTGGAGGAGGGACATTTCATGAAGAATTGCGGAGGGCTGGAGAGAAACTCGAGAGCCAAACCAAACCTGATGGTATTCCTCACCCAGGCATCCGAGGTAGAGGATTCCCACTGGTCGGCAAAAAACCTTAATCGACCCCTTATGGGTGCTATACCCTGCTCATCACTTGGAGCGATGGAAGTTCCTACCACCAGCTCCCCTGAACCATCTCCTGTTCTGCCCCCCTCGTCTGTTACCACCGGCAAAGTCGGATGAGTCCAACTGTTGTCCCTGACTCTGGGTAGGAGTCCGTTGGAATCTGGGGTAATATTGTCCCGGGTAAAAGGAACGAGAGGGGCCCCTACGAAATGGCTGTGAAGGTCAGGAATCCGACCTCCTAGCCAGGGAGGGGAGGATCCTCTTCTTTGATTTTGTCTCAATAAGAAGAGGATCAAGGGCCTTGCCAAATAATTTTTCCCCAGATATAGGTGCAGAGGCGAGCTTCCATTTGTGCCTCGCATCTGCCTGCCAATGACGGAGCCACAGGAGGCGTCTGGCACAGACCTGGGAAGCTATGGCACGAGAAGAGAACTTCATGGCGCTAAAGGTGGCGTCTGCCGAAAACTCGGCCGCCGCAATTATCTTGGCAATGTCTTGATGCACCCGGGTGTTGGAGGGCGGTATTATGTCTCTCAGATGGTGAAGCCATCTGAGGGAGGACCTTGTAAAAAGACGCGCGGGTCGCTTTAATGGCCCACGCATCAGAAATATGCGCTCTGCACAAGGCCATTTCGGCTCTCCTTTCCTCTGCCTTCAGGGCTTCCTCCGTCTCCCCCGGGATGACTGAAGAGGATACCAGGGCAGCTATGGGATCGTCTACTTCAGGGGTGTTTAAGGATCTAGAAAACTCGGGGGCAAGGTTATAGAATCTCTTGTCGTGCCCAGTCGGGGGAGGATAAGAGGCAGACAGGGCCCATTGTTTGTCCACGAGGTCTGTGAACATGTGAGGAATGAGAATAACTTCGGTTTCGGTGGTAGGTTGGTGGAATATCAGGTCGCCTGGTTCTTGGTGCGACCCGGTCGACTGGACTGAGAGGGGGAGGCTGGCGAGGCGAGTGGTGTTCTTCGCCTTGAACAAAAGGGACTTGAACAAGTGTGGCTTGAAGAGTCCCGTGAAAACTGGATGGTCAGGGGTAATCCCTTCATCGTCGGACATTCCCCTCTCTAGAGGGTCCGCCTCAGAGAGATCCTGGTCAAGATCACGAAGTGACCTGGCCTCTTGATCCATCCAGTCCTCCTGGGCCCCCATGTCCTGAATACCCTGTGGTGAAGGGATTCCCGGGTTAATAAGCTCCCCCTGGGGGGGTGTTGGGTGATACTGCTGCTCCACCATACTCACGGAGCGGCCTGATAGAGACATGCAATCTGGAACGATGGAAGGTTGAACGGCGCGAAGAGATTGCTGCACGCCAGAGGCAATGCCCCTTTGTATTGCCAGCTCCATCCACGACCTCATCCCGGGTGGTATTTCCTCTGGGAGCTCAACTTCCGGATGCAGGCCCGCCGCTGTGGGTGTGAACGTAGCCTCAGGGGTTCTACATGGAGCCGGTCCAGACCCTTGGGTGGATCTGGGCCTTTGTCTAGTTGGAGTGGATAAATCCAGGGCAACAAGAGGTGGGCTCGGGGGTCGTGCAGAAGTAGAAGGTCTGGGGTTAGGTTCTGGTCCAGACTCCCTGGTGCACTTTCGCACCTGTTTCTCCAAGGCCTGGTGCCGTCTATGGGCATCCTTCTCAGCTGCCCGGGATGGCCTATTAGACTGTGGCATCAGTGGTCGAGATCCCTGATCACTAGCCATCTTGATAGATGTGTTCTCTTGAAATGCTATCTAATCTAAGTAATGTTGTTGTTATTATTATTATTATTGACAGTAGTGGTATTATTATGGTATCACTACTATCAATCTATTACTGTACTGGTTTAACAGCTATTGCTGATAGTCTAAATATTATTGATAATGGCAGCCTATTAATATTGTGATTAAATCACTATGAAGATACTAGGCCTGTGAAGGCCTGCCAGCCGCTGTTACAATGGCCTTATCAGGAATGCGGCCTGGTAGAGGCCCCCAAGAAGGGAAACCTAAAATGGCGAAAGCCTGCTTGTCAGACAGCTTTATACTAGGTGGCCTGACCCAAGCCCCCAAGAAGGGAAGCCAAAGGGAAAAGGACGAGGCAAGAGAATGTGAAAGTGCCTCAGTCCCCAAAGAGGGAAACCTCGTGAGGCAACAGGCTGTCGACGGCCTTCACCAGAGCTCCACGTGGCTAGAC
This sequence comes from Naja naja, assembly GCA_009733165.1. NCBI lineage: Eukaryota > Metazoa > Chordata > Lepidosauria > Squamata > Elapidae > Naja > Naja naja. The sequence continues at coordinate 263,986,936 of CM019149.1, read as the reverse complement.
AAGATGGCGCCTCGCCTCGTGGCTGTCTGCATGGAAGTGTGCACGGCCCCCAAGAAGGGAAACCGCCCAGGCACACTGCAGAGGGGTATGAGCCAATACGCCAGACCACGCTCTCAAAAAGGGCTGACGAGCGATCAAGTGGTGGCGGGGGACGAGGCGAGCGCAGCGGCGTTTGGGATCGGAAAGATAAGGCCCCGGCGGCGTGCCGCTGTAGTCGCTCCCAGACGCAACGAACCCCTTACTGTTCGATGTTTGCCTGCCGATCCTTTCCCCCGCAATCGGAAGAGCCTCCGCGATCGCTCCCAGCTGGTGAGCGATCGGAAAGTTAAGGATCCGAGGCAGCCACCTCAGATTGCTATGCCTAATTAGCGATCCCCGACGGCCAGGTGTTAAATTCCGTCGGGGATTGAATACACAGAGAGAAACGCCTGAGAAATTTCGCTGCTCCGACCAAAACCCAGCCACTCGCATCAAGGCTGAGCAAAAAACTGGGGCGTTAGGGTGGAGTGACAGAGGAGGAGCGTCCCAGTATGATTTTGCCCAGCCTGCTTTGCGAGACTCCGAGCACCTCCCACTTCTGGATGCTCGGAGCAGCTCGGGGGAGAATAGAAATATGAAAAACTGAAAGCTGTTTTAAATTTGGAGATCCTAAACTAATAAGAATTCTATTAAAGCTACTGTATTACAATTTATGTTAACTAACTCATGAAGTTGTGGGCTATCATTTTAAGAATTTAAATGTAAAAAAAAGTTTGAAATGGTTTGAAAGGAGACTTGAGTTTAGCCTTTCCTCAGCAGAATGTACAGAAATACACAGATGATGTTTTAAAGTAGAGAGATCAAAAAATCAATGTCTCTGAATGTTGAAGACCTAGTAAAACCAGCAATTCTTGGAAAGGTTCTGACCAGTTCATGGCAAACAAGAAAGCCTGTATAAATGTATCATGATAGCACTGTGGCAGATATCAACCAATGATATGGGCAAGATGACACAAACAGATGGGAAATATAAACAAAAGTGGGTGGGTGGGGGGAAGAGAATAAAATTCAACAAGCTGGCAAAGTATTCACATTGCTGTTAAATTATCCTAGACAGTGCAAACACTAAATAATGACTGACCAAGTTTAAATGCATGTTTATTTATTTAAAAAAATAGACAACTAATATTTAGGAGCCAAGACTCCATTTGCAGTTGCATGTCAACACCAACTATTTCTTTCTATCCTGTTTCAACATCATTTGGAGTCAACTACAGAAAACTTTGTGATACAAGGATAAATGAATGAAAATTAATAATTATTTAAGACTGAACATGTACATGTTCTATATCCTATACCATCTGACTCCCAATGGATGGATAGTAGGCAACAAACAGCCTAGGTAGTAATACCACCTACCACCTGTTGGCTGTAGGTACTAGTACCACCTGCTACTGGGTAGATGATGAATAGTAAGCAACAGAAAGCCACAAAAATGCTATTTTATTATTAAGGATCACTAAGCCTCTTCCCTCGCAACTTTTTTCCATTTGCGCTTTTCAGTTAAACTAAACTAGGGAAGCAGATTCAGAGCACTGGTGGACACACACATTGCACCCTTCAGCATCTCCTTAAATCAAACACATCTTCTCTTGAATTATGGTTGCCACCCACAATTGCAGAAATAGATGTAGCTTCTATCAATAGGTCAACATGAGTATTGCTGAACTCTCCAGATACCCTTTGAATCTGTATTCCTGCTCCACACCGACCTGCTTTTTAGAACTGCAGAATGTCCTTCTCAAAATCTGAAGACATATTTAAATGTGCAACCTATATTAGCAATTTTACAAAAAGCTCTTAGGGCATTTTTAAAGCAGCAGATTATATTATTGGTAGACTATACAGTCTGCCGTATAGAGCAGCAATCTACTGGAAGCACTTTAACAAGTCAGATTAACCCTAAAAAATGAATTATTCCAGTGAATTTACTGAATTATTACTATAGGTTTTTTAATGTAAATGTTATTTCTGTAAAATCACAACACAAAAACAGTATCTTACATCTAAATCCCACAGTAGAGTAGATTTCTTAGAATGAAATCACCTAAAACCTTTACTTGGACCTATTATATTTATCCAGAGAAATTAAAGTTAAAGAGCAATATTCTTTAATTCCATTCAGTTGCTAGGCAATAACATCCAGAACTGTTAATTAGTTCTGAACCCTGGGTAACCCTTCCACTTAAATCTTTAAATCCTTTGCCATTGGTATTCAGACAACTGGACTCTTGTGATTTCATTGTTTGTTGTATTTAATTAGATCTCATAAGATACATACTTTAATTGATGTACACGGCCCTTCAGTAAAACAAGATTAAAACACATTAAAAAACTAAAACAATTCAACATTAAAAGCAAGCCAGGCATGAAGGAATAAACAATAGCAACACTAGTAAAAGTCATTTAACCACATGAAAATCCACCTCAATCCACCTCCTATGAGCCAAGAGAAAGACCGCCAGAAAGTAATATTCAGATGAGATTAAAAGATGCTTCTAAGTCTGACACAAAAATTCTAAAAAACTTTCCCTAGTCTCAAAACAACATCAGAGAAAGGCATCAGACAAGTTCTTCTACAGAAAGGGTTCCATAAATATGGCACATACCACATATCAGATCTGGGTAGTGCTAAAATTCAAAAGCAAAAGAGTGCACACAGATGTTACTCCTATGCATCCCAAAGCCTTTTGTCTTTGAAGCCAATCTTATTAAATACCCCAAAATACATCATGTTCATTTTCTTCAGTAACATATGGAATGGCAAAGATAGCCCATCTCTACATTTCTTTCTTGCGACAACAACCATCCTATGAAACAGGCTGAGGTGGAGAAATTGATTAACCCCAAGTAAGCCGTTCAGGGGATGAGGGTAGACTTGAACCCAGGTCTCCTTGGACCTAATTCCCTATCTTAACCTTTATACCACACCAGTACAGGGAAAGAAATTCTGGAACGGTCTACTGATGGTCTAAAATAATATGAAAGAAAGGGACTTATTTAATTATCGAAGTCCCTCATCATAAATACATTTATAGATGAAAATCACTACTACAATTTGTTATAAAATTCTACACATTGTTCAAAGATAAAGACAATGCATTACAGGAATTAGAAATTCTTCTTTTAAAAAATATCCAAGATGGAAAGCCAGCTTAACCGAGAAATGATAGACCTCAGATACAAATCCATGTACTTTAGTGGCAGCAGTAGACAGAACAAAACTCCAAACCACATTATTTTAGAGAAAGAAGACTGAAAAATAAATTGAAGAGTATTCACCAGGACTTAACAGTTCTTCTCCATTTTATCAATTAAATCTCATGTGCTTCTCACAACTAATTAAGAATGACTCATAGCATATTAGCCCAATGTTAACTTCTTTATTAGTCTTAAACTAATACTGTTTTATGCATTTTATTTTTATTAGTTTGCATGATGAATTAAAATATTAAACACTTTATTCATTAGTTTACCAACCTTTTATGAACTGAATTATATTATTCAGTAATGAATCTTGTCCATTTACAAATTATTCTGCTCCCTTTCTCCTTTCATAGTCCCATCTACCCAACAGATATAAATATTTGGACTCAAAAGTATGAAGGTCATCATACTCAGACTTCTGGACTTGAATATGATCTGCATATTGTGAAATTCACCCATCCAAAATAAAGTTATTCAATAGTTAGCTCTCTCATTCAATAATGACTTACACAAAACTCAAATTCTTTAGTGATAAATCTTTAATACTCTTCAAATGAATCATTGACCATTATACACTGCATGAATCTGGCCCTTTGTCTTAAATTCTGTCGTCCTGCTGCCATGCATTATGTTCACTAGTGCCTCAACAATGTTACAATGCTGTTCATTCATCCCAGTGGAATGTAGAGATTGATGAATCAGCATGAGCATTGCAGTTTGTTTCCTAAGGCAACTTCTTCCAATGTCTCATCTGTACTTCCCCAATGGAAGAGATGTGCAATGTCTTATGTTGTTATTGTGCAGCATTCCTATCACATAACAGTTTTGCGAAAGTCAAAGAGATTTTCTTTTTTCTTTTTAATCATAGATTGCTATAAATTTTACTTTAAAGTTTGCTTCTCTTAGAAAAAACATTGGAGATTATTTTGCACTGTAATCAAATAAATATTTACTTCTGGGGAAAAACATTTGTAATGCTTATGGTAGTAGTTTCAAATATGTTTAAGGCTAAAACACCTATCTGTAAATAAGAAAAAGGCCATCTGCAGTCTCAGGCTAATCTGTGAAAGCCCCAACCTCTTTATGATGATCCCAGAAGCCTTCTCTGACTATTATTGCTGAGAATCATTACCATACTGTAGTTTGTCATCATTTTAAATCAGCACAAAAACATTAAGACAAACCTTACAATTAACATTCTTTAAAATCCAGGAAGAAAGGAATCTCATCTCAATCTCCTACAAGCAGATACAGCCCAGCACTGTATTAGCACCCTACCGATTGTAGTTCGTGTTACCAAAAGATACTGAGCACAGCCCCTATTCATCAAGACAATGCCACTATTATGTTCAAATGTTGTAGATATTGGCTATATTGACACATCATGGTCAGTGGTTGGATTCAATTTTTTTTACTGCTGGTTCTGTGGGTGTGGCTTGGTGGGTGTGGCAGGGAAGGATACTGTAAAATCTCCAGTCAGAGGTGGTATTTGCTGGTTCTCCAAACTACTCAAAATTTCCGCTACCGGTTCTCCAGAACTGGTCAGAACCTGCTGAATACCACCTCTGGTCATGCTAAACAATAGCTTGATTACCCATGATTTAACAAGTCACAATTGACTGCATTCACACATTATCTATTGAAACCAAACAAGCTATGTTTTAGAGCAATGTTTCTTTTATTCAACCCAAATTATTTGCCCAATAGGGAAACCAGTGGAACTTACTCTATAAAAGGGTGTCTAGGCCTGCAGCCAAAGCTATCTTTTAAAAGGGACTGCTCAGCGGCTTCCAATAGAAGACCCTGTACTACAACAGGTTTTTTCCCCTGGGCTTAGTGAAATTTCAGATGGTTAAGGCTAACGTAGGATGTCCGGACGACCACCAGCCTGTGCTCATTCAGGCATCACCAAATGGCTTTATGAACTTAAAGTGGGAAAAAGTAGGAATCCTTGAAGCAACAAAAACCCCATACCTGGTATCAGACTGAGTGTCAATTTGCAAAACAGAATGCCAATATTAGCTTTAAAAAAAACTTTTGAAAAAGAGTTTAGCTCCGTCAATAACCATAAATGTCTATGTGCCAATATATGTGAGTCTATCCATCTTTCTCTCTAAACATTTCAGACAGGAGTTGTCTATTTACAAAAAAGAAAAGACAGAAACCTGATATGTTCTTTTGAAGTTATTGTATAAGTAATGATAAATCAATCCCTCTGGCCAAGAATATCTTTTTCTGTTAATTCTTTTTTTTAAAAAAGAATCTTCTTGCATGAGTTATTTCCTAGAAATTCATTCCAAACTGCTTTTTTATTATTATTGAATGGCATTATTCTATGACAGGTAAGAGTGGGTTCACAATTTACCTTGTTACATATTTTATTTGCTTATGTATTAGAATTATTTATATGCTGTCTACTCAAAGGCTCTGAAAGGCTTACAACAGCCACATTAAAAACATCCATAAAATCCATAAATATTGAAATAATTAAAAGGTTTGCTACTGTCTTCCTTTAAAATTTACTCTGCCCAAATGACTGTGGAAGAGGATAGTTTTTACTTGTTACCTGGAGGCTAAATGAGTGGGGTATAGCCTCACTTCAAGAGTAAACTGTTCCAAAGTCAATGGGTTGATACAGATTACATTCATGCAGAGTACAGTATATACTGCTTACAAACTATTGAAGATGCCTAATGTGACAGAAAACCATGTTTTGCAACAAGTAGAAGCTGAAGTATATTCTTATTTACCGATTAATATATTGTGTTTGAAAGTTTGGTTGCTTTTTTGAAGCAACCTTACAGGATCTTGTGACATACCTGTACAAGAGTTTAACCAAAAATTAGCATTAACATCTCAATCTTCAATGAAAAAAATACATCCTCACTCCTACTTAGATTTAAAAATAAAAATTCTCAGATTCATTTCATATGGTGAATAAAGATAAAGGTATGTGATGTGTCCCAGGATAAGGTTGCAGGATCAGATCTGAATTGGTCACCAGAACCAAAGGTTTATTCTTTGAAGCTTTCAGGCTCATGCTGGACCCCATTATTGGAAAACTTCTCTCTCTCTCTTCAGAATGTGTGTACTTGGCTGTTGTACCTGTGTATTTACATGGTGCCTGATTGTGTATAGCTTTTAGTTGTTAATTAGGTTGTTGATGACTGGCTATTAAGTCATTGATTGTTTCTTTGTGCTGGTGCATCCTTGGCTGCTAAATACTGATAAGCTGATGGTAAATCAGCACTCTAGTTCAGTGGTTCTTAACCTGGGCGATATTGCCCCCCAGGGGGCGATTTTGTTTTTCAGGGGGGCGATGAAATGAAAAGGGGCGACGTGGGGTGAAGGAACGAGATATATTGGGAGAGAGAGAGATTGGTAGGTAAGTAGGTAGGTAGGTAGGTAGACAAAAAGACAGACAGGTAGGTAGATAGGCAGGAAGGCAGGTAGGCAAACAAACAGACCTTTTGGATGGATGGGTGGGTGGATGGATGGATGGATGGACGGATAGGCAGACAGAAAGAATTCAAGAGCGGCAGCACTTTGGGAAAGCGGTGGCGGTGGCTTTTCCCAACATGCTGCCGCATTCGAGGCACCGGTTCAGGTGCGGTACAACAGTCAATGGGTGAACCTGCAGGGCCGGCGCCTCAAACACCCCCCTGTCACCTCTTAGCGCCCCTCTGATGGCCCCCTTGGGGATGCTAAGAGGTGGCAGGGGGCCGGTTATGTTGGGGGAGGGGGGTGATGACAACTTCCTCAATGGCTCAAGGGGGCGATCCTTTCAAAAAGGTTAAGAACCACTGCTCTAGTTGACTGACAAGGCACCTGTTTCCCAGACTTCAATCATTTCTCTTGCTATTTTTGTCCTTGCATGACCAACAATCTTAATACCTGAAAAATTGAATGTATGTAACCTTTCTGTATTGATCAGCAGTGGGATCCTACCAGTTTCACTACCATTTCGGTGATTAGACGTGCATGCGCGTGTACCCAAGGCACACACACCTAACTCAAGCACACAGCTTTCCCCACACCAGCTGAGGCCTGCAACACCAATCAGCTGAGAGGAGAAAGAAGAGAAAAGTGCAAGGGCGGGTGGGAGGGCTGATCCTGCTTTTTTCTCTTCTTTCTCCTTTCAGCTGATTGTTAAAGGGCTTTTTCCCTCCTCTCAGCTGAACGCTGGAAGCTTTTTTTACTACTGGTTGGCCGCACTGGTCTGAACCAGTAGCATCCACCACTGGTATTGATGAAAAATGAATATTGATAAGTTCCTTTTTTAAAAAGTACACATTACAAAAACACATATACTGTATTGTACTAATAAACAGATACGAGCTTAGCTGGTTAATGCTTGTGGAAGCTGACAGTTTGGACAAATGAGCTGGATAAAATTTTCTGAAAAGGAAATTTGTTCCACAAACAGTTGTTCAAAGATCTGCAAAGAACATTACACTGTGTCTTAGAAGTGGGAAAGAGCTATTTTCTTACTGAGTTAAAATTCCATTTCTGATGAAAACCCTGGAAACTACTATCTGGCTAACAGCATGCAAGTATATCCAGATAAAATTTAAAATCACTTCCCAGAACCCCTCCTTGAGACAGATAAGCATTCTAGAAACATGAAATATAAACAGATGTAAATAAAATAAAACTATAGTAATTATTTCTTTTTCTAGAGTACAATGTGTTTAAAAAGCTACATTATGCTGACAACAATTTATTGTGCTCTTAAAAAGAATGAGATGCTAGACCTTTTCAATTAGTTATGGTCAGAGTGAAATTATAAGCTATATTGTGCAAGATATTATCGGCCTTCTGAAGTTAACACTTTCTTAAATGGAACTGAAGAAATGTTTACATAATAGTTCTAAGCTTCAGAGCAACATAAGAAAGCCAATACTTTTTTTAAGTGCCTGAACACTAAAGGCAATGTCAAGCAAATAAGTCTGGTTACAATCCCTTGACTGTTATAAAGGTGATGATCTGAAGCTTTGTCTACAAGCAGCAAAACCTCTATAGTCCACCAGATGAAAGTGTTGGTCAGGCCTTAGAGATCAGATATTCCCACATGAAACATGATACACCATGAACTGAACAGAAGAGAGATTTTGAGCTTTTAAACAGCTATTCTGTGACAACAGGGCTGAGTGTAAGCAGATGTTGCTGCTGTCTAAACAACTAAGGCTTTTGTCCACATCAGCAGTAACAGTTTAGGTTGTAATGGACTGGTGGATAGTTTTGATTTACACAGTAAAGCCAGGGTGCTTCAAATACCCCTTTTAAAGGGCATAGAGATAGCTATCTGCTCATTTCTCTGCAACTTGTGACCTACAAGGACAGTCATTGAATTTACCTAAGAGCAAAACAAACACTTAAGGATCCTACAAACTAGAGGCCTGGACTGTTATCAAAAAGGTAATGGCTTACAAGTTGGATTCTTGCCCTTACAGCAAGTGCTTTCAAGCTTGAAGATTTTATATTTGAAGCAAATGTTCTCACAAGAGCCTCATAAGGCTCTCCTCTGTATTTCTCGCTCAGCTTTCAATGTCCTTGTCTCCTTTGTAGTGTATATATACTATAGTTCTTCCCACTTGCTGAGTATGGCATTTTTGTATTTTTAGCAAATGCTTCTTTCGATGTGCATTAATTACATTGTTGACATTGGTTGGTGAATACAATATCTAAAATCTATTTTGAAGTTTTCCAGTTAAATTTACTGAGACTATAAAGTAAAATTCTGTAAATTTTAGTACTATGAACAGAATTGCTTTTCTCCATGTGAGATAGCAGCTAGACAAAAATAGGTCACTCCTTCTCAACTGGAGGGACATTATTTAGTAAAAACTGTTCGACATGAAGATTAGCAAGTTAGTTAAGTTTGGCTGAATGTCACAACAATTCAATGTATTCATAGCTTGAAGATCATACCCAAGGAGTGTCCATCAATAGTCCCCTTCAAATATAGGTGAAGATTTTGAATGAGATGCCATGAGAATCAGTGTTGGCCACTATAACCATCAACATTTTCATTATTTCATGAACAAAGGGAATAAAAGCTTATCAATTTGCCAATCAAAATGAGAGGGTTCACAAAGAAGATGAACTGGCAATGAATGAATAAAATAAGTCAGATGCAAAGTTCTTGATTTAGAGAAGAAAAAAATCAAATGCACAGAATGGAAATAACTGGCTTGTGTAACCTGTGAAAAGATCTTAGAATAGTAGTTGATTTCAAATCAAATGAATCAGTAATTGATGCCACTACAACATAAGGATATAAAAATTTACCCTGTATCAGTAGACAAAAAGATTCAAAATCATATACAGTTAACAGTTCCATGTCATTCTGCTATAGACAGAAACTGGGAATCACTTTCAGATCAGAACAACAAGGATCATCAAAGGTCTAGAACAAGTCTTATAAAGATTGAAGGAGTTGGGCATATAATAGCAATAGCACTTAGACTTATATACTGCTTTAAAGTGCTTTACATCCCTCTCTAAGAGTCAGCATATTGTCCCCAACAATCTGGGTCCTCATTTTACCCACCTCGGAAGGATGGAAGACTGAGTCAACCTTGAGCCTGGTGAGATTCGATCTGCCAAACTGCTGGCAGCCAGTGATCAGCAGAAGTAGCCTGCAGTATTGCATTCTAACCATTGTACCACCATGGTTCTTATAACTTTGAGAAGAGACTGAAAGATATGAGAGTACTCTTCAAAATAGCAATAGCAATAGCACTTAGACTTATACACCGCTTCACAGTGCTTTTACATCCCTCTATAAGTGGTTTACAGAGTCAGCATATTGCCCCCAACAATTTGGGTCCTCATTTTGCCAACCTTGGAAGGATTGAAGGCTGAGTCAACCTGGAGCCTGATGGAATTCAAACTGTTGGCAGCCAGCAGTCAGCAGAAGTAGCCTGCAGAACTGCACTCTAACCAATGGTGGACTGCTGCCAGTTCAGACCGATTCTAGTGAACCGGTAGTTCTGATGATCAGCTGGCCCCATCCACTCACCCTCGTCCTATCCTGTCCTATATTTCTGTGTTTTTCAGCTCAGCTGATTCACTTGGCACAGTGGATTTTAGCACCTCGGCTGTTTTACTTACAGGCGCTGCCCTAGAAAGTAAGTTGTAGAGGTTAAAATTGGTGGTTTTTTAACACTATGTGCGTGAAGCACACAGTCACAGAACCGGTTGTTAAACCAATTGCTGCCCACCACTGACTAGTATCACCACAGCACAAAACCTGAAAGGATACCACAAAGAGGACTGACTTGTTCTCTGTCACTTTGGAATGCAGGTCTTGAAACACAATTCAATTATGTTACAAAATAATTCAATAGTGCAAGCAGTTTGATAGTGCAACCAATCACCCATTGAAATTGTAAATTTCTTTTCAACATATGTGAAAAAATATTTATTGATCATAGATATTTAAATTTAGATTCCTACATCAAGTTTCAATTGATTAAATGACCCCTTCCATTTTTGTGTTTCCATGGAAAGAAGCATTGTGATATGGGGCAAACCTCTTAGAGATATAGTCTATGCCCCAACTGTAAAGATAAACTGCTGTTTTTTGGTCAAAACAACCAAACCAACCAAACAGAATTGCAGGGTTTTGTTTTAGGCAAAAATGATTTAGGGAAAAATAGGGCTAGAAAGGTTTGTGGTGAGATCAGCTATGCTAAGAGAAAGGAGGTAGGTAGATGGGAACATCTGCACTAGTAGAATATACCACAGAGAAAGTTGCTATTGGAAAGAGAAGAAAGTGAGTTTTATCCAAAGACTTCAAGGTTGGATTTCAGCATTATGTAACTTGTGGTTTAATTTCTGGTTCAAAACAGAACATATTTGCTCTTTCCTGTGTGCACTATAATAGCCTACAATTCCATAGCAAACATGCATATATTTGCAAATACTGAAGAGCTGGCAATCATATTACCATTTCTAACTTATTTGGGGTGGTTTTTCATGGGTCTGGACACAAATGCCCAAAGCAAGCATTAACTGAAAATAAACACCAATTTCAAATGTAAAATCTATTTCCAGGTGCAGATGGAATTACTAGAGAAGGACATGGCAGTCCCTCAGTAATTTGGGTACCATGTGTGAAAAATATCACAACCTAGTAATAAATTCTTTAATCTCTTTTGTTCCGTTTGCTACTATCTTCTTTACTTAATGGAAGATATTTCTGTGCTGTTAATGGGTTCATGTATCTATGCATTGAAAAACAAGTTATTTTGCTTTCATTATATTCACTACAATTGCACTAGCAAAGGATATTTTCTTGGCATGATATATCATATAGCCTCTTAAACAACACATCTGTATCTGTGGGTATTCCCTATGTGCAAATTTTATGGCTCATTTACAATATACATGAAGAGAAAAATGATTGCATAATTTCACAGTAGAACAATAATGTCGTCATGATTAATCATTAAAATTGCCATGATTGATCTAAAAATCCCTTTCCCATATGTCTATCTAAATTTCTGATGATCTCAGATTTGCTGTCTGAACAGTAAAACATGAGGTAAACGTTTCATCTAAAAATGTCAGTGATACATTCCATTTAGATTTTATTCTACAATCCTATAATATAAATTTTCTAGTAATAATTATGGTAGACAAGTTATAATAATTTGCACATATAGTTGCATAGGCACAAAAAAGAATCAGTTCCCCCAAAGGGAAAGTTATGCTTATCTACACATGGTATGACTTGTCCTTTAAACTAACAGCTTCAAATTACTTAACCTTGAGTAATCTTATAAAACAAGAGACTTTCAACAGATAGTTTGTATAATTGTTGGAGGGCAAGATGTTACAGATAAAAGTTTAAGGACCAAGTAAAATAAGAAACATCCCAAGCAACCCAAATACATTTCCAACTCCATTTCCAATTGACTATTGTCAGCATGAATTCACTTCTGTATGTCCTATTTTCAGCACATGACTGAAACATACAGGGTAATGCTGTACAAATAAGTCTATGCTCATATGTATCAAGGTCATCTGTTCCTAAAAAGCCTACTGGCATACATTGCTGAATGTTTTCCTGGAAAAGCCACAACTAGAAAGGATATGATTCAACCTTAACTGAGAAACCAATGTGTTATGAACTAAAGTTTTTTGATCATCTGGCCACAGTCACAGTTTGGCCATACAGTTCTTAATTGTAAAAACTGTCTCATGATCATGGACATTCTTTACTAGGAACTATGAGTACATGGCTTTCAGAGTAAGGTTGCTCCAACCTTCCTGACCTTCCATAACAGCCTAAAGACCTGTCTCTGCCAGTTGACTTGGGACTCCAATGGGGCAGCATCACAGTAGAGGTGGTTGATCGATTAACAACAGATCCCCCCCCAGCCCCTATCCTGCTCCTGTTTTTCCCATCTTTTAAGTGAGCTGCTGTATTCGACCGTGTAGTATTTTATTTATATTTTTATCTTAGTAGTTTTTATTTTTAATTATTGTAAGCCACCCAGAGTTATTTATTTATTTATTTATTTATTTATTTATTTATTTATTTATTTATTTATTAATGGGACTTATATGCCCCATCTTCAAGACTCGGGAGGCTTACAAATAAAACAACAACAACAATAAATAATTTAAAAGCAAATTAAACTAAATAAGCCCCATTACAACTACAAATTCAACCCATAAAAATTATCCTATAAAAACTATCCCATAAAAAACCATCCCATCCCAAAAAAATCACAACCCGGATTGGTTAAACAACCAGGTCTTCAGGTCATGGCAGAAGGTGCGGAGGTCAGGGGCCAGACGGAGCTCCAGAGGAAGTTGGTTCCAGAGGTCAGGGGCCGCTATAGAATAGGCTCGTCGTCGGGGGACCGCCAGCCGGCATTGGTCAGCTGATGGGACCCCAAGAAGTCCTTGCCTATGTGCTCGCACAGGGCGGTTGGCACTCGATGTCGGCAGGAGACGCTCCCTTAAATATTGGGGACCCATGTCATGAAGGACTTTGTATGTTAACACTAAGACCTTGAATCTCACCTGGAGTGGAACCGGCAACCAATGAAGGCAGCGCAGGAGGGGGGTAACATGGGAGAACCGGGAAACTCCCATCACCACCCGCGCCGCCGCATTCTGCACCAGCTGCAATCTCCGGATGGTATGCAAGGGCAGTCCTAAAGAGAGCGTTGCAGTAGTCGAGTCTGGAGGTAACAAGGGCGTGAGTAACCGTGCGTAGGGCATCTCAGTCCAGAAAAGGGCGCAGCTGGCGAACCAGACGGAGCTGGGCAAAGGCCCCCCTGGCGACGGCCCCCACCTGCTCCTCCAACCGGAGCCGAACATCCAGGAGGACCCCCAGATTCCGCGCCCTATCCACAGGGGGTAATACCACTCCCCCAATGGCCAAAGATGGACACTCCAAACTGGGCCGAGATGCCGGTACGCACAGCCACTCAGTCTTGGCCGGGTTGAGACGAAGCATGTTTCCGTTCATCCAGATCCGTACCGCATCCAGACACTGGGTCATCAGGGAGAGGGCATCACCGATCTGGTTCGGGGTGGAAATGTACAGCTGAGTATCATCAGCGTACTGATGGAAACTCACCCCAAAACCGCGGATGATCACACCCAGCGCTTCATGTAGATGTTAAATAGCAGGGGAGAGGACCGACCCCTGAGGGACCCCACAAGAGAGCACCCTCGAGGTAGACCTCTGTCCCCCCGCCAATACTGACTGCGATTGCCCCGAGAGGGGAGGTGAACCACCGAAGCACAGTGCCCCCTATACCCAACCCTCGAGGCGCCGCAGAAGGATACCATGGTCGATGGTATCGAAGCCACTGAGAGGTCTAATAGGACCAGGACAGAGGAAAACCCCTGTCCCGAGTCCTCCAGAGATCATCCATCAGTGCGACCAATGCCGTCCCGTGCTGAAAACAGGCCGGAAGCCCGATTGATACGGATCCAGGTAGTCCGCTTCATCCAGGAAAAGTGGAAACTGATGAGCCACCACACTCTCAACAACCTTCGCTAAAAACGCAGGTTGGAGACTGGACGAAGTTGTCTAACACGGTAGGGTCCAGGGCAGGCTTCTTCAGAAGGGGTCTCACCACCGCCTCCTTCAAGGTGGCGGGGAAACACCCTCCCTTAATGAAGCTTGACAACTGCCCGAGCCAACCGCAGGTGACCTCCCTGGCGGCATAAGCCAGCCAGGAAGGACACGGGTCCAACAAACATGTGGTGGAACTCAGACGCTGCATAATCCCGTCCACTTCATCCTCGGAAACAGAATCGAACTCCTCCCAGATCACACTGGCCAGACTACCTGTGTCTCGTTCCTCAGACCACTGCAAATCAGAGGACAACCCATCCCGAATTCGAGCGATCTTATCCGACAGATATTTACCAAACTCCTCAGCCCTGCCCTGCAACGGGTCCGCCCCCTCCCTAAACGGGGAGAACGGGTTACCCAAACAGGGCGGCTGGCGGTTATCTTCGGATGCTATGAGGGCGAGAGATAAGATCTTCGCGCCTCATAGCTACCAGGTAAGTCCCAATATAGGCTCTTAGCTGGGCTCGATCGGATTGGGAACGGGTGGACCTCCACCTGCTCTCTAAGCCCCTCCGACGGCTTTCATCTCCCGAGCTCCTCCGAATACCAAGGAGCCATCCGGGATCCACGACGCGTGTGAGGGGTCGCATGGGGACAACCCTGTCGAGAGCCTCCGATGCAGCCTGCTGCCAAGCAGCCGCCAGGTCCCACAGAGCTGTGGGCAAGGGAAGAGGGAAGAAACCCCAGCTCCTCCGAGAAACCGCCCAGGTCCATAAGGCGCTGGGCGGAACCATCTAAGGCTCCTCATCCCAGCAGTGTGGGGTGGCCTGTTGGAAGACCAGCCGTAGGAGATAGTGATCAGACCATGGAACGGGCACAGCCGTGAAAGTGGCCTGCCCTCTGTCACTACGCCACTGTTCAGAGACAAAATTAGGTCAAGAGTGTTCCCCTCATGTGGGTCCGGCCCTGGATTACATGTAAGCCCATGGGCTCCATAGGCCAGAACCTGAACGCCTGGAAGCCACAACCAGAGCCTGCTCCCCAGCCCCCAGGAGCAGATTGAAGTCCCACAGGACTATAACCCCGGAACTCAACCGCCACCCCACCCCAAGAGAACGCCGAGAAGCCCAGGTAGGGCCGCTGTCACATACAGTACTGGTGTGAAAGGTCTGTGAGCAGCAAGCCAAGCCCCACACCCATTGGGCCCCCACCTCAAGAGAGTTCTCTCACTCACTCCCTTCTCTCTGAACAGTGACCTCCCTTTGGAAACAGGGTCTCCTCGAATACCACGGCCACCCCACCACTCCCTACCCTGGGCCCAGGCCGGTGCAGGACCAAAACCTGGAGGGCACAAATCTACCAGAGGGACACCGCCCTCTGGGCCCAACCAGGTCTCGGTGATGCAGGCCAGGTCCGCAGCCTCCTCCTCAATTACCTCACGGAGGAGGGTGGACTTATTAGCCACGGACCTGGCATTAAAATACACCAGTCTAAGCCCAGGGGTCCCAGTTCCCATGCCCCCCTGGGAGGAGGCCATAGGGTCGGAGCAGGCAACCGCACAAAGATGGCGGGTGCGTGCTCCCAACACATGATATGGCCCTAAGGTAATGATATTAGCCTAAGGTAAGATGGGTGACCGATAAATTTTATAAATAAATAAATTTAACTGAGTAAAAGTAGAAATAGACTTCGCTTCTTAATTTGAAAAAACCCTCCAAATTGATGGAACAGGCAAATAATGAGGCTAACTGTCTTCTCTCCCTAGTTTAGCCCTCAAGAGAAGTTGTGAAGAATCCACAAGAGAGTTATGCAGTAAAATGAATCTTCATAATGTCATATTTGATTAGAGGATACTGTCTACAGTTCAAAACCTAATGATGATTAAGACTCGTCATATGAGGCTTGCTGTCACTATTTTTTTTCCTTCCTCAGGTTGGATAAAATTTAGAACCTGATGGCACTAGCAGCACTTTTTGCTGTAGCTGATCAGAAAATCACCGGGAGAGATATCCAAGCCATGATAAGTATTATGATCATTCAAAAACGGTTTCCTTAGTTAGGGCCAGAATAAAAGTGAAGGGGTGGCTACATGTGTCATTGATGCAATGGGCAAGAGTTTGTGCTGACTTACAGAGACAATGGAGGATGGGGGTTCTGCCATTCTATGGTCCATGGGATCATGAAGAATTAGACAAAACTTAGCAACTGAAAACAAGAACCTCTTGCTCAAGGAAGCAAGAACCACACAAATGTAATACTAGTCTTAGAGAAAATAGAGTTTTGGAAACTGCAATAGGAAAATCTATTCTCATGTATAAAGATTTCATTAATGTAGTGTCTCTGACTGATTTGAAATGTTTCTTTTCATGTTCCTTGTCATTCATGAAATATGTTGCCAATAACCTTGCCTTCTAACTTTTGATTAAGTCATTTCTCCCTTCTATTACTTTGTCAGCCTCCCCACATTCTCTCAGAATGACCAACAGTACAACTATAGAGGTAGTTTCATAGCTGTTCTCCAATGTGATAATGGCAACCAATTTTCCTATGTGCTGAAACCTGGCTATTGAACTGGACCAGGTAATCTAGACACAGTACACCCTAATTCCCAGGAACAGCAACAAAAGTGAAAGAAAGTTATGGAAAAGTTTGTTCCCAAAAAAGTTTTTAAAAAAATAAAATAATGAAGGAATATTACCCTGTATTATGATAATTTGAACTCCATCTCTGAATAAAATTCTGAAAATGATGACATAAACCACAATCAACAGTGTAGATAAAAATGGAAGCTAACCTGGTTAAAATTTAAAGCCATAAAAATTATTTCTTCTTTTTTCTGAGTTTGTGTGAAAGAAGCTAAGAAGTTTGATACTTTCTAGGCTTGGTTCTTTGCTTGCCTGTGACCACATTGGCAATCTGTGTTGAAGAAGAATCATACTGTACCGTGACAGAAATTATGTCAGGAGATGGCGGGAAATATTCATTTAAAATTGGGTTAGCTAAAAATGACTTACAAAATGGCTATCTGGGAATGCTATGAAGGCGTCAAAAATACATCGCAATTATTGGGGTCTGTTTATGCCATGTGATGCAACTTTCTAGCCAACACATGACACATTCAGAATATTCTATTTTCAGGCTTAATCTCCATTCTTCACATCAAGAATTTGGAATGAGATATACCTTTTTATCAAAACAATAACACAGAACTTTGTGTTAAAATTTATTTACTTATTTAGTGCATGGTAAATATGTTAAAAAGCATGTCACAATTACATTTTCAATGAGCAAATATGAAACTATTTACTCTATTTACAAATTCAGAGGTAGACTATTCATATAATCAATACATGATGGAGTGGTATATAGAAAGTTGCTGGGGTTTTGAAATAAAGAAAAATAACTACTTAATCTACCAATCTACCAAATAAGTAAGAAAAACAATGTAATCCTCTACCACAATCAAAAATGAAACAGCCATTTCAAGGACTAGAGCATAATGAGAAGTGAATTAGGGCCAAGCTCCTTCCCAATCTGTCATTCAAAAAACCTGTCTCTTTCAGTCTAAGGTGCACATGTCTTCAGGGTTGCTTGTCACTCCATAAGTTGCCTTTTAAATATTGCTCTGCAAAATCCCTCAGAGCAGTGCAATGTGAAATGTGAATGTGACTGCCTCTCTAGGTGTCCACTAAAACCACCTTACAACATGAGAGTTTGAGAAGCTCCTTAGAACAATATTTATAGTTGACAGCTTATGGCCAGCCAGTAGAGACCAGAAGGGGTCTTCTGGGATGGAATGATGATAATGGTAATAGTAGTTCTTTCTCATGCTTCAAAGTTTAAAGACATTGGTAAAATAATAATTTCATAAAAGCTACCCTCTCAAAAAAAATTGGCGGAACAAAACAGCATGAGCTGTAAAGATATTTTCAGGAATGTTTTAAATAGCCAATGGGATAATTTCAGGAAATAGAAAATGTGATCTCAAAATTCAAACCAACTTTTCATTTAGGATTCATGAAATTATACATATGTCCCTATTAATGGTCCCTATTAAAGTTGTGCATGATTGTATTAGGGTCAAAAAAACAAGTCTGATCTCTCTTCTAGACATAATCTTATTTCCAATTCTAAACACTGTCAAATTCTTCTTTTCTGCAAATCTGGAATTGCCTAAGTCACAGGTCATTTGAAATTTTTACAATAAACAAATAGATAGGGTATTGGCTTGAAGTTGCCTTAATTGTTTTTCAGACAAAACAAAGTCAAAGCCCAAGTAACACCAAATAAACTAAGACAAAGGGTAATGCAACTTTAATGTTAGGTGAAAAGATGCAAAGCTTTGTGATTTTGTTGACATGCAGGAAAAAAAACATAACAGTTAATATTCAGATATTAACTATTTCTTTGTTTTACTTTGTTTTAAAGTAAACACTTCCCCTAAGAAAAACCTTGACATCTGTTACACCAGAGACATGCAAAAGTCATTTAGGTTTGTCCCAGGAGACCTTCTAGAGTTGCTTCACATTGGAGTGGGTGTAAGTCTGCTTAAAATTAAATTACTTTAAAATAAAGTTAGAGCACTCAGCAATATCCTGCCTTCAACACAGCAGGGATTCCCGTGAGAAAAGAGAGAAGGCAAAGAGAGCTTAGACAGACAGACAAACATATTTACCCCTAGGTGGAAGGTACAAATTAAATTAGCCTGCCACAAAAGGGGGATGTTTTCTCCTTCTGTTCAGATGTCATGGTAGTGAGGAAACATAGTCTTGGGGCCAAGAAAAATGGCACAAATCCATTCATTTAAACCCTCATTCATCCCGTTCCAAGGTCTAAACAGCACACATAAAAGAACAGCACTGTAGAACCACTTCTTTTCCTTAGTTACCAAACAGGAGCATGCGAGGGAATATGGGAGCAGAGTCTGGCAATTTTTGTCCAGAAAATTTCAGGATTAGAATGAAGAATGAATGGAAAAAGTTATTAGCCTGATGAGATCTACACTAAGAATATTACAACTGCTGACCCTTGATTTCATACTTCACAGCGAGCAATTTTTGCTTTTTATTTTTCCTTTTCCTTTTCCCCACTCCCTTTTTCTGTGACTACATGTCAATGCATACTGAAAATCACTCTCTATGTGTGTCTCTCTCTTTCTCTCTCGCGCCCTCTCTTTACCCAGCTGAAAAACAATCCAGGCACTTCCTGAGTCAAGTATATCTTTTATTGTGCCTCATTAATATGCATGTTTTGGCACTCAGTCGGGTTCAGCTGGTATACTTTCCAATATCTCATTCTTTATTTATATGAGACTGGGAGGTGTGACCTATGGAGCCAGTTGGCTGTCATGAATTGGAATATTCATTAAACCTTGTGAATTATGCATCCAACTGCTTATAATGCTGAGATCAACACCGGATGCTGCCAGAACTCTCAGCTACTTCCTGCTAGAGGGAATGCAATATTGTTGGTCCAGAAAATGCATGTGCTTCCTGCACTGAAGAAAAGCAGCTGATTGGTTGTCTATCTCTACCAATGAAAAGCCTAGAGGATTCTGTGCCTTGAGTAAGAGAAAGTATTTCTGAGAACACAGTAAAATGGTAGTGTGGTGTCCCAAATTAACTGAGTTTTCAATTGGAAATAGGGGTAGAACAGTCCTTATTTACATCTAATTTTTATTTTATGGGGGCTCTATTATGGAATTATTTTCAGTTAAAAACTGTTCATATGTTGTACTGGAGAGATCCAGGTTCAAATTTCTACTCAGAGGTGCATCTGTCATGAAATGGCCTAGCATAACTTCTGCTAAAAGGCATCATTTTAGAAAAGTATTATTTCAACTGAACAATATAGCGGAGCTTATTTAAATAAAATGAAGTGGAACTGCACATTTCACTTTGGATTCAGAAGTTGAGAAAAGAAGTTAAGAGTCAGGTGGGAGGAGACTATGGACGAGGCAGAAGCTGTTGTGGCAACATGTACTTCTTGTGGCAGCAATAAAGAAGAAATGGTATTCTGTTTAAGGCACCATTATCTCCATTCCAGAGATAAACTGGGGAGGATGTCAATAAGGAATTACTCTTACATCCTTTCAGAAGCAAAAAAGTGTTTGCTTGTTTTTAAATAAAACCATACTCTATTTCTGTAAAAGTCATGACTATATTTTTTCCATTCAGTATTTGCATAGAGAATTACAGTAGTCCATTGTTAATCACATTGTGAGCTAACATTGTATGCTTCCATCACTAGAAATTTACTTATCAATTTTTGTGACTTTTGAATGCATTAAACTATTTTCTTCCATTTTAATGAAAATGTTTGCGGAATTAACATCAGAATTTAGGATAAGTCTCTAGCAAAGAATTCAGGATAAACTTGTAACTTTCACTTGTCTTCTTTGTTGTCAGAGTCTTCTCTGGTTCTTCTGGATTTAGACAAAGAAAGACCAACCAGGAAAACAAAATAGGATACTACTTGCACAGTCACTGTTGGGTAGAGAGAAATTATTCAGTTTCCTACTAATACTATCATATGCTGATCCATATCAGTGATTTTTAAAAGCATTTTGTTTGCACTGTTGGACACGGAACATAGGGAAAGGACAACCTAGGAAATACATAGTTCTGTGCATTAAGAAAAAAACCTGTAACTTAATAGACTGTGTGCTTTATATGTAAATGGAATGTCATTGGTTGCTTAGTATTTCCATATAAAAGAATGAGATCTCTTCCTCCAACCAATTATTGTTACTGTTCAAGGAAAGCAAAGCTAAAAAGTACTTGAAGCTGAGCTGAACTCCTAGAAATTCAGATATTTCCAGTAATATTTTTTTGGTAAATTACAGAAAAACATTGCTACTTCCTGGGATTTCTTGATTTACTTATTACTTCTTAGGTCTATTCTACAGTATGGTATTTTGGAGTCTGTTATGTATGCAGGTTTGAATGTCATTGGTTAAGTTTGAACTGTTCTTGTAAAATGTCAGAAATGATTGGTTTAAAAAGTGCGGGAAAACCCTGCACTCTGACTGGCTGGCAACTGCGGCTGCTGGCTATAAGTAGCAGCGCAGACCAGCCAAATTGGGTCTGTTATGAGCTGTAGTCACTAATAAACTCTTCACTGAAGCACTCCGCGTCTGACTCTTCATGCAAATCTAACACTGGCGACGAAGGTGAGAACCTTCCCGAAGAGAAGACAACGCAGAGAAAAAGCTGAGAGAGATGGCTGTGCTGAACACCCCCCAGCCCCGTTCGATCCGACGGCAGAAGACTGGGACTCGTATGCAGATTGTTTCCAAATGTATTTGGAGGGAAACGATCTCGCCGACATTTCCGACAAGCGGAAGAGGGCGGTCTTTCTCACCCACTGCGGTCCGGCCATTTTCAAGATGGCGAAGGCATTGGCGGGAGCTGCAGACGTGAAAGTAATGGACTGGCCTGATTTCGAAAAGTTATTAAGAGCCCATTATGTGCCACAAGTATCGTGCCTCATTAAGAGACACGAATTCTACCGTCAGGATCAAGGGGAAAGTGAAAACATTAATGACTTCGTGGCAAGTTTAAGGGACATTGGGGGTGCATGTGAATTTATCAACTTAGAAGAGGCCATGCGCGATCGATTTGTTCTAGGCCTAAAAGACAAGGTTTTGCAGAGCAAATTATTAATGAAACCTAAGATCACGCTTAAGGAGGCCATAGAAGAAGCTTCTTCAGCGGAAGCTACCAAGTCCTCAGCAGCAGCCATGAAGAAAATTAACAAGGCCGCAAGCCATCCTGATGTGGAAAAATCCACAACAACCCATTGCAAGCAAATAGATTCTGATTCAGACTGTAGTGAGGTGGAGGAAGGAATTTATAGACTCAGAATGGAGAAGAAAAGGAAAGACCTTGGAAGAAAGAGGCAAGACTTTTATTGCAGAGGTTGGGGGCCACCCCGCACTGAATGCAAGTTTTTGATACCATCTGTCTCCGTTGTGAAAAAAGAGGTCACCTAGCAAGAGTCTGCAAATCATCCAGAACTCCACCAAGCAGAAAGAAGTTTCCTGACAAAGATTTCAAGCCTAACAACTTCAGTGAGAAAATGGGGGCAACACAGAAGCAAATGGGAAGAATGAAACTCATCAAACAGTCACCATTGGTCATTCTTCACCCTTAAGAAGCAGAAAAGTACATGTGAAGGTACTAATTGAAGGAAGGCCTTGCCAAATGGAAGTGGACTCAGGCTCCTATTTATCTATGGTGTCATGGGACACTATTCACAGGCTACTTCCCAACATTCAGAAGAAGCATTTCCAGAAGCAAGCACTGACTCTTAAAGACTACCAAGGGAACAAGATTCCAGTAGTTGGAACAAGAGAATTCATCGTGAAGTTCAAAGGCCACACCAAACGTTTGCCCCTGACCATCGTGGACAAGGACCGCCCAAGCTTGCTGGGACTTGAGTGGTTCAATCCACTAGGCATCGAGGTGACTGGCATCAATCACGTGAGCAACACTGAATGGGAGGAGGCCCTGAAGTCTGAGTTTCCAGAGGTCTTCAGCGACGGATTGGGCAAGTATATGGGGACCCCTATCACTTTCAACCTAGATCCCAAGGTGCCCCAATTCGCTTAAAGCCCAGAAGGGTCCCATTTGCCTTAAAGGAAAAATTGATGCACAATTAGATAAACTAATAGCTCAAGGAGTTTTAGAGCCCACTGACCACTCCAGATGGGAGACACCCATAGTCACACCAGTCAAGACTGATGGGTCAGTGAGAATCTGTGGGGACTATAAGGGGACATTGAACCATGCGCTTCAACAGAGCGCATATCCAGTTCCAGTGGT
This sequence comes from Naja naja, assembly GCA_009733165.1. Taxonomy (NCBI): domain Eukaryota; kingdom Metazoa; phylum Chordata; class Lepidosauria; order Squamata; family Elapidae; genus Naja; species Naja naja. The sequence goes on along the minus strand of CM019149.1, from coordinate 263,963,815 downwards.
GCATCATTTATTACATTCACTTGGCAGGGGTACAGTCTTTGCCAAATTGGATCTGGCCCAGGCATATCAACAACTAACAGTTGATGATGCCACTGCAGAGGCCCAAACCATTGTGACTCATAGAGGTGCCTTCAAATGTAAAAGGTTACAGTTTGGAGTAAGCGTGGCACCAGGCATCTTCCAAAGCCTTATGGAAAGGATGCTCCAAGGACTGCCAGGGGTAGTGCCTTACTTTGATGATGTGTTAATCTCTGCTGAAAATGACACTCAATTACAAGAGAGACTCAGAGAAGTCCTTACCAGATTCAAGAAAGGGGTTAAAAGTCAAGGAAGAAAATTGCACTCTTAGAACTGACAAGGCTGAGTTCTTGGGCTATATGATTGACAAGCATGGCATCCACCCTACAGATGCCAAGGTTCAAGCAATCAAAGAAGCCCCTAGACCAAAATGCAAAACAGATTTGCAAGCCTTCCTTGGACTTATTAACTTTTACCACATGTTCCTACCTCAGAAGGCAACCATTGCTGAACCATTACACAGATTGCTTGACAAAAAGTCTGGGGCAGGAAAGAACAATCAGCATTTAACAGTATTAAAAGACTAATCACATCTGATGCTGTACTCATACAGTTCTCTGAGAATTTACCTGTTGTACTGACTTGTGATGCATCCCCTTTGGAGTGGGGGAGGTTTGAGCCACAGGCTTCCCAGCAGGAGGGAAGCCCCTATTGCATTTTACTCTCGCACCTTGACCAAAGCAGAGAGGAATTACAGCCAATTGGACAAGGAAGCATTGGCAATTGTTGCAGCTATCAAGAAATTTCATGAGTATTTATATGGGAGAACATTTACCATTGTCACAGATCACAAACCTTTGTTAGGCATTGTGGCAGGAGACAAACCTACACCCATTATCCTGTCACCAAGAATGCTGAGGTGGACTGAATTTCTTGCTGCTTATTCATACAACCTTATCCACAAGCCTGGCAAGGACATTGGACATGCTGATGCCTTGAGTCGTTGCCCACTTCCTTGTCAAGGAGGACTTTGAACCTGAGGCACACACCTTTTCCTAGAAACTGTTGCCAAGCTTCCAGTACACGCTGCTGAAATTGCCAGAGAGACTGCCAAAGACACTTTATTGGCTCCTATTATAGGCTGGATTAAGAAAGGTTGGCCTCTTCAAGATCTACCTCACCTTGCCCAACCTTTTAAATCCAGGCAAACTGAATTATCTGTATTAAGAGGATGTATTTTTTGGGTAACAGGGTGGTTATTCCTGCAAAACTGCAAAGGGAGGTTTTGGAAATGCTACATGAGGGTCATCCTGGTATTGTAAGGATGAAGGGATTGGCCAGGAGTTATGTATGGTGGCCAGGTATTGACAAAATGGTTGAAAACTGGGTTGCATCTTGTCCCAACTGTCAGGTAGTCAGGCCTGCCCCACCTCTCACCCCCACACAGGAATGGGAATGTCCTAGGGGCCCATGGTGCAGGATTCACATTGATTTTGCTGGCCCTACCAGAGGGCACACCTTTCTTATTATAGTAGATGCATATTCCAAATGGCTAGAGGTAATCCCTATGGCATCCACCACAACTGATGCTGTCATCAAGCAGCTTAAAAGCTTTTGTAACCCACGGGTTACCTGATGTTCTTGTCTCTGACAATGGCCCTCAATTTACATCCAACCCTTTTGAATCCTATCTAGCACAACTGGGTATCAGACATGCCCTGACAGCCCCTGGGCACCCTTCGGCTAACGGCCGGGCTGAACAAATGGTACGTTTTACCAAGGAAAAGCTTCAGCAATTGGGTCCTGGGGTCATCACTGAGAAAGTTGAAAAACTTCTTAGTGTTCAGCACATCACTCCTAACCCATCAACTAACTTATCCCCAGCAGAGTTGTTGATGGGTAGGAAACTTAGGTCTCCCCTTGACTGTCTTCATCCCACTTACGCACCCAATGCACCACTTGATTCCACTAGCAAAGTTCGCACGTTCAGTGTGGGTGATTCTGTTTATGCTAAGAACCTTATGGGTGAGCCTTCATGGATTCCTGCTGAAATAACTCAAATCACAGGCCCTCGTTCTTACAGGGTACAAACAGAGGATGGAGTCCTCTGGAGCAGGCACATTGATCAGCTTAGATCCAGGTTACCTCAGGAACATCGCAATTGTTCCTCTCTAGTTCCCATACCTAATGCTTTTTCTAGGGGAGGGGAGGAACATGAGGATAATCAGCAAACAAGAATCAACCCCATGTGTAACGAGCCATTACGACAGGAACCATCCCAAAACCTGTCACAATGCCAAAATCCAATCTTACAAGTGGAAGATTGCACATCACTACCTGACTTGGGTGCTGACAATGGGCTGGAGATGGGTTGGGAGGAGAGACCAGATTCTAACAATCAAACAGGGTCTTCTTTCACAGGAAGTCCAACTAGGGAAATGTCAACAGACACATTTCCCCTCTCACTGGGTGAGAACGTTAAAACTTCTGAACCACGAAGTCTCAACGACACGTAAGAGCCCCACCTATTTAAAAGAATACATTAGATAGGTTGGGGTTTGAGTATGGACTGAACCTAGTGGGGAGGGGTGTTATGTATGCAGGTTTGAATGTCATTGGTTAAGTTTGAACTGTTCTTGTAAAATGTCAGAAATGATTGGTTTAAAAAGTGCGGGAAAACCCTGCACTCTGATTGGCTGGCAACTGCGGCTGCTGGCTATAAGTAGCAGCACAGACCAGCCAAATTGGGTCTGTTATGAGCTGTAGTCACTAATAAACTCTTCACTGAAGCACTCCGCGTCTGACTCTTCATGCAAATCTAACAGTCTTCCATCCAAATGGCAGTTTTTTTCAGGATCAGTCAATGAGCAGGCAAAATAGTCTGACTTAATGTGAGCATGTTCTATGATACTATGTTCTATAAGTGGCAAGATGTAAACCATGTAGGAATCCATTCATCAAATTTTTAGGGGCAGTTCAGAGACATTCCATGTCTCCTTTCATGTTTGTTGTCCTTCCCCTTCATGCAAACATATAATGTACATATAAACATCATTTTTCACAAGTTTCTTGAGAAAATTCTGCTTTGTCATTAAAATAGCTATTTCTTTTACTTTTTTTAAAGTTGATTAAATAAATAAACTTACAAGTGGTGTATTCTAAAAACTTTTGTTGGTTAAAAAAATGTTACATTTTAAAAATTTAAAACAGAGGAGGGGGTGAAAATAATGTAAGAGACATCATTAGCTTTAATCATCTCTATAAGTCTTAAACCACAGATCTATCTGGCCATGTTATAACCTATAGCTTGGAATATTATACTGTCAGAATAACTCCAAGTAAAATAAAAATATAACATCTTAATTTTGACAAAATACATGACAATTTTTTTAAAAAAAATCCTTAACAGCATACATTATTTCTAGTACTAATATAAATAGCACTGTCTCTCCTTCTGCACTACTACTAGAAGAACAAAACAGGACTGTGAAACAAAATTTTGAAACTAAGCTTACAGCATGATCTACATTCACATTATTGTATCTGATAGATTCTATGGACAAACTAGAAGTGGATAGGCTGCTCTATCCAAAGGTCATGGGTGAACTGAGGGTAAAATGGCATTGTTTATAGGGTTTTTAGTAGAGAGATTAGCTGTCACTTATTTTCACATACCTTACTGAAGAGCTTTAAAGGTTCCCAGTGAGAGCATGCTCTCTTCTCTTTCTCAGCCTGTCACATCCTTGTCAGTTTCAATAAAATTACTTACCTGAATTATGCAGATGAGCTATTGTTGTGTCCAGCCCTCACTATTGTTCCTCTCCACTACAGCTGAAATTTCTAGCAGGCTCCTTGCTTTTACGTTCTGATTCTAGCACTCCTTAGGTCAAGACCTTTCAACCTCAGGGCTTGACTTATGCCACAGCCATTTGACAAATCGCCCAGACCCTTACAAAAGCTGGCTTTGCTCTGGAGTGAGTGCTCTCTGTGCACCACTGTTTCACAGTTTTGACATTTCCTTCTCACTTTGCCCTTCGGTAATTAGACAAAGAAGAAAAAGACATTTGTGTCTAAGGAACGCTTTCATTTGAGATGTGATAAATAGCCATCCTTTCCAAGAAGTCATGGTTTCCTATATGACAGACAGCTCCTTCACAAGATTTTTCATAGTTAAACTTTACCCCATAAAACATACTTTCTTCCTCTACTTCTTGCTGCCTGTTGAAAATCTGAATGGATTCTTAACTGGATCACTTCTTTTTCACCTACACTGAGCACCAGCATCAGATAACCACCCAAATTTGATATCATACATTAGAGAAATCATGCAAAGAATGGGAGACAGCCTTTTAAAGCACATTTTGGCAGAAATCCTAAAATTCTTGAAAGTATATTTCAGGACCTATAAAAGAAAGCAGACCTCCAGTCGAGTCACAGAAAAGGTGTCATTATCAAACTGTTAAATCATTGCTTGCCACTATCAAACTTGTGTGACCCTTTACTTACCAAATTGGAATTTCAAAAAGAATCCAAATCAGAGCAAATCGGAGCAAAGTAATATATCATGTGTGAATCAGCAGAAGCCCTAGATCAGAAGGATGTACAGCCTTCCTAGATGCATTCTTCATCAATGTGAAGTAGTTAGGAACTGGTACGCTTAATTTACCTTCTTTTGAGTTCAGTAGGAGGATAATGTTTTAATTGTAATATTTTCTATTTTTTAAAGTAAATCAGGGGAAATGGTATGTTTCCTCTAACCCTTCTGTCTTGCCCTTGAGCAAGATGGGGTTGGAATTCTATGGCTCATGAAATATTACCAGGTATGATTGTTTTGTTAGGATAGTAAAAAACAAGTCTGCTGTATAAGGATAACTCCATACACTATTGTTTCTCGTTTACAGCAGTGGCTAACCACATAATTCAGGAGACTGCATAGTAAATGCTTTATAACAGTCGATATCCACAAACATAATGCATCTAAAGACACAGAGATTTACCAGGTTCATGTAACTATCATTGCTAATCATCATTCATAAAACTAACCTGCAAATGGAACAACAAATGAACAGAAATATGCAAGTATACTTAAGCAATGCAAAAGCTTTTTTTAGAATAAACAAAGTTTTTACCAAAGTAGAATTGGAAGAACTAAAAAGAACTACCCAGGGAAAAGAAATCAAAGTCTTGCTATAAATAGTTGACTTTAGAGGCAAACCAGGGGGAGTCAGCAATAGAGGAAGCCAACGTATCTATTGAAATCATTTTCATTCCCACACCAGGCACCTTTTTCTTTCCCATCCCCTCAGAAAGAACAAAGCATTCTAACTAAAAAAACAAGAGGGATTGAAACAAAGAATAACTGAGCATCTAGAAAACATAAAGACAACAGAATAAGGTTGAATGCATTGAAATTTGTTACAAAAAAAAACAACTAGCACAAATATTTGAAGATGTCAATACTATAATATCAAATATACCAGCTCATTTCAAGAAACAAACCAATTAGTGCACAACAATGATGCAGTTATATCCAAATATTTTGGATGCAAAATCAGCACATAAGAAAAAAGCCAATTAGTGCATCACCAAAATGGAAGATGAGATTGAAGAATAAATCGGCATGCTAAGATCAGAAGCAAGAAAGCTAGAACATATGAAAGAAACATTATTGGTATTAACAACATCATGCTCGGTCAATTACAAAAGAGAGCTTGACTTGGAACAATTTACAGGCTGAAATGATACCTTTAATACCATCAAACAATATCCTCCCTATCCTAGGGAGGACTCATTATTTGGATAAAAAATGCTGAATCAAGTCTAAACATCTGGCTGACTATTCAATCAATCAAATTAATAATAAAGAAGAAAGGATAGATAGTGTATAAGGCAAAGAATTGGAAAAGATCACAAAGTATCAAGATATGAAAATTGAAATCGTAAAATTATGGCAGATTATTGGTACACTGGGTAAAGTACCAAAAATTCTTGGGCAGCAAATTCCCATCCATTTCCATCTAAAAGGCTAGATTGCTTGGATCTTCATGTATACTAGACTGATACATTATGACATCCCAGGTTCTTGGGAAGAACTTGATGTGTATAAAAGCAACACTAGTTAACAAATTGGCAGCTGTGATTTCACGTTGTTGTGAGCAGATAATATGCATATGAGCAAAAAAAGAGAACAAGGAAACCAAGATTCGACTGTAAAAATAAAACTTGAGGTTTAGGAAATTTTTCCAGCTCAGCTGCATTCTTCAGTTCAGCCCAGCTTTTCTTATTACACACAGGACTGAAAAGCAGATCTAAGCATTTAGACAGAAAGGACATACAGCTGCTTCTAAGTGACTTACATTCCTGCCATGCTAATCTCTCTCTTCTGTTTGTGAAACTGAATTAATCAAAGTGTTGCCAAACCACATTACCAATAACTCACATTACATTTTCAGCCAAGAGCACTTCATAAGGAAAAAGACTATCACACTACTCAAGGATCAGTTGATATATGCATAAATCCCTTCAACACTATAAGCCTGAACTGAATCCAAAACCAGAAATATAATCTCATCCTTGTAGCTAAAGCATTTATTATGAGTATCAGATTATTCTGTTTCTAAACCCAGTTACCAAATATCTTTCTAGTCATCTCCACTACAATGAAAAAAAAGTTACATTAAACTGTTATATATAGAAAGTTGACTCCCATCCCATTCTTTCCATCACTGCTTTTCCTATAAAATTGTGTGTACTGAATTGAACAAAAAAAATCACAGTTGTTTTAAATTATTCCTAAAACAACAAATTAATACTTTCAATTTGTCGTGGTTTAAAAACTTTCTAAGATTTTTTTTTCGAAGTTTTACATAAATGTGCACTAGACCAACATTCTGATACATGCCATAAGACACCCAGGTGCCAAAGATTCTGGCAGTCTACTTTCTTTTCATCACACACAATGCATTCAGTAGGGAGAAAGAAATGATGGGAACTCAATTGGTCAGCCTTTAACTAATACACTATATAGTTAGATTATTGTTTCCCATAAATGTCTGGACATGCAGGAAATAAACACAGTGCACAGTATATTTACAACCTGAAGCTAACATCCTGAAGTCTTTTTCCCAGGCCAATTTAGCACTAATGCCTGAGGAAAATCTGTTAAAGAAATACTAAAAGCAGTATTCCCCAAATTGGATGATGGCGGTGGAAACTGTAATCTAACACATCTGTTGGGGATGCTGCTAGAAAGATTGTTCATATTATCCAAATTAACTGGTAGTAAGGCAAACCTTCAAAATATGCAGAACTTGCTAGTTCGAATAGGGGTGGGTGTAATACTTAAAATGTCATGAGCTTCTATTACATGCAGTTCAGTGATGAATTTGCCATGTTTGATCCTATGGCACTATTTTATGAACAAAACTTAGGAAGCCTTAAGTGGTTTAAATTTTGTCAAACTGATTTAATTCACTTAGATAGCACTTAGTATCTGACTTTGAAACAGGTAGTCCACAATTTACAGCCATTCATTTAGTGACTGTTTGAAATTGCAGTGACAATTTCCACTGGGAAAAAAACTGATCTAAAACTTGCTCCCACATTCACAGCTGTCACCACAATTCTATGATCACATGTTTTGAGCAGTTGGCAACCAACCTATCTTTACAATAGTTGCAGCATCCCAGGGCAATGTAATCACCATTTGCGACCTTCTCAGTCAGCAAAGCCAATGGGACAGGTAAATTTACTTAGCCCTTAACAATTGCAATGATTCATTTAACAAACATGTCAAGAAAGGTCATAAACTCAGGTGTGACTCACTTAACAACTGTCTTGTTTAGTAACAGAAATTCTGGTCCCAATTATGCTTGTAATTCAAAGACTACCTATAAAAATTTTAAACAAATCTAGTTAGCCAAGCTGTGATTCATTAGCAATTAGAGCATTCATCTTGAAAAAGTTTTAGAACTACTATTCATATTTAGCAGAAATTAGAAGTAGGTTTTACTCTCTCCAAAAAATGCCCCTTTTCCGGTAATTTTCTGATCTTCTTGATACAAATGTATTTCATTACCTTTCATTACATTGTTCCCATAATGAAGTTAAGTGTGAGAAGACAACTTTGATTTAGCATCCAGTAAAACTCATTTAGTGTTAAGCATAACAGCCTATAAAACATGTGGCAATTGTTCATTACAATCATACAAATAAAATTCCAAAAATCTGAAAAAAATATATATATTTGGAAGCAATTATACAAAGTACAATATCAAAGGTATGTGTGTGAAAGAGAGGGAGACGGAGGGAAGGAGACAGAGACAGAGACAGAGAAATAGGAAGAGGAAGGAAGGGAGGAAGGGGGAGAGACCGAGAGAGACAATAAACTGATTCTTAAGCAAATTAAGTGAAGATACCATATAGAGTATGATTTTATTTCTAAGAATAATCCTAAAATCAAAATGCCAATAGTTTGCATTTGACAAAAGATGCTATAAATTTACATGGAAAAAAATAGCATCATGAATAATAGAATATAAAAATATTATATTGGCTAATTCAAGTCATCCCTAGTGCTGCCTCCGTACAAGACAATATCATATTTTCACTTTTTAATGTATGTGGTGTGCTAAAGCCTTTTCACAACTACTTTAATGAATTAAAAGGATTTGGAGTACACCTGTTTCCATACAAAGAAATGGACTATTATTCTCTTAATCCTGAGTACAGATTTCCATCATTTTTAAATTACAGTGGTATCTCAGTAGTAATCATTAATTGGTTCTGGGAGGGCGACCATTACAAAAAAAGATGAGTGCCAAACAAGCACATGACTTAGCACATGATACATTGTTTTAGCATGGAAAGACTTCCTCTCTGTCCTTTTTTTTTTATGTCAGTGACCTTCCCAGCATGGATGACTTCCTGTCCATTCTCGTGGTCCTCCACCCTTTCCTATTGCAGCCTGTCGAGTACTAATCAATGAGTACTGGCACAACATTTTCACATCAAAATGCATCAAGTACCAAATTTGATGAGTTTTGAAGCAGTCAAATACCAAGGTATCACTCCAGTCCTACTGCCAGAGATTCTTTAAATTGATTCAGCAAGGACTAGTTCTTACTGGCCCTGTCCAAAATAAATCTTTCCAACTGCAGTATTTTGGACTATATTTCCCATCATAGCTATCTAGCTCATTCTTTCTTACACTTTCTTATTACAATGCTTTCTTATTATTATCTTTTTAAACAAAATCTACTACATGTCAATGCATCTGTTAAATGAACATCAAACCCAGCAGAAAGCAATAGTAAAAATTCATTTTCAGGAAACTTCATATAATTAATATTGAAATGGTAGAAGTACATTTAATTAAACTCAACTAATCTTTCCAAATGTAGTTTGGGAAAGTATAAAGTATAGCGCTCACTAAAATAACAATAGCTCTTAGACTTATATACCATTTTACAGTGCTTTACAGCCCTCTCTAAGCAGTTTACAGAGTCGGCATATTGTCCCCAACAATCTCAGTTTACAACCTTGGAAAGATGGAAGGCCTGCAACACTGCATTCTAACCACTGCACTACCACAGCTCTTAGAATAAAATATACTTTCTGGCAGCATGTATGAATACATCTTGCCTATGAATACCAACTCATTTTATCAAACAATAAATTACTCCATTGTGATCACACCAGGACATCAGGGTCAATCAGTCTCTGTACAAAAGTGCTGATCTTTTTCTCTGTTTCCGTTTTAGGCTGAAATCCAAATAGTTGGATGTAACGATATGCAGCATTGTGCTGGAATTGTATATATAAATGAAACACTGGAAATGACTTTTGGTTCAAAGCTGGGTCATCCTAACACTGGGTGGTTGTTAACATTTGAAGAACAGCCAGTCTGTATCCAATGTAACCAGTCTGTTTTCCAAAATTGGTAAGAAGCCTAGCAGAATGGCAGTTGGGGAAAAAAATACCCATAAACTCTTCCCTCCACAGTCAGATTGTTAATTAGACTGCATCATCCCAAGAAAATGCAGGGAATTTTTACTGAGGTTTATAGTGCTTCACTAATTCAGAAATACATATTAGAAGGGTTAACATTTAGTTTACAATAGATTTGGGGGAAAGGGGAACAACATGATGAAAATATTGCAAATCAAAAAATTTCTATAACTGCAGTGAGCTGCCCCAGATTTTAATTCATACATTTTTCACATAAATGTAGATATTTGTAGATATTTATCTTCAGAGATAGCTCACAATCCAATGAAAGTCAGGGATAGAACTCTGTATTTAAATGAATCTCAGAAGCAGATTCAAGAATGTAGTGGTAATAAGCTGCTGAATTGAACTTTAACAAAGGAAGACAAAAGGGAAGAAAATTACGACTGACGTCAACCAGGTTGAGAAAGGGTTGCCACTAAGTCATGGAATGCAAAATAGAGATTAATATCAAAGGTAAAGTAGATTGTACTGCATTGTAAGCCACCCAGAGTCATTTTAGATAGTTAGGTGGGCAGCATATTCAATCAATCAATCAATCAATCAATAAGCAAGCTCCTTTCAGGGAACATTGTATTGGCAATATGGACACTAATAAGAAAAGAAATACATAGAATTTGCAACATTTTAGGTGTCACTCATCCACCTAATATACTGTAAGCATCAGCCACATGTATTCATGAGATTGAAGGTGGAAATGGAAGGCAGACTGCCATGGTTGTGGCTAGGGAAGCATACATAGTTCAAAGGAGTCAAAGAGAAGATAGTCCTCATAGCATACATAGTACAGGAAGAAGAATATAAACAACTACAGCAACCTTCCATATTGGTAGGCAGGTCATGGCAGACAGGGCTCAGCCAGTCTTCTTCCCTCCCCTTCCTTTTCTTTGGTCTAGGCTGTTTGCTGTATCAGTCAGACAATCTATGTATCAAGTATGGGTTGGTCAGTGTACCTATACAATGCAGCAGATCAGTGGTTGGGGCCATGGTGGCACTGTTGTAAAGCGTTATTGTCTTTGGAATATCCAGTTTTCTAGATGCTTATTGCTAGAAAGTTGCAGAAGATATTGGTAAGAAATATCAGCTCAGTAAACTATGTATCTACAGGTAGCAGTGAGAAGGAATACTGGACACTAAGTTCAAGAAAGCTTTTTGACTTTTTAGAAATAGAAGATCTAGCAATGCCTAAAAGTTATCTGAATCCAATAAAATATCTATGGAATGAGCTAAACTAAGCTAAAGGAAGCCATTGAGACTAAGACAAATGAAGAGAAATTTGCTCAAGAAAAGTGATACAAATTCCAGGTGAGAAGTTGTAGTAGAGGACAAGGAACATTCAGTACAATTATGGTTGATTGTGGTTTTTATCACTACTATTATTTCCTTCTCTTTTTGGATCTTCCTTCTTCTCACTTTTTTTTTTCAGTTAAATCATCTTTGGCATTTTACTGTTTTCTTATAGTTTTCTCAGTTTCCATTTCCATATAGATTTTTTTCTCTTCTCACCTTTGTGCAACTTGGAGTTATCGTTTAAAATTTGGTCTGGCTGTCCCAAGGGTGCTTTTTCAAGAGACAGCTGGACTTCCTTGGGTTTTTTTTTTAGATATTTCGCTTCTCATCCAAGAAGCTTCTTCAGCTCTAAGCTGAAGAAGCTTCTTGGATGAGAAGCAAAATGTCTTTAAAGAAAAACAAGAAAACCCAATTGCCTCTTGAAAAAGCACCTTTGGGACAATCATGACCTGGATGATTGAGTTTCTCCATAGACTTTTGGTCTGGCTGGTTCTCCTTGGTTCTGCCTTTTATTTTTCAATTAATTTTCCAGATTAGAGGTCTTATTCAAGCTTCAAATCCTTGAAGAAGGTTCAGATGTGTTATATTTTGCACCAGCATTCATTAAACTAAAGAAAAAGCCAATTTCTATTCAAGATGAGCAAATGGGAATTGGATCTGGTAGGTGTGCTGGTTCCTGCTGCCTAGCTGACCCACAAGCACATGAGTGGCATTTCAAGTGGAGCACCATCCTGCTATACTCATTGAAGTGCTATGCTTCGTTGCTCTCCTATGCTGCCTCAGTATGCAGTAATCCAAGAAGCCAGAAAGTCCCCATTCTGCCTGGATCCCTACATCCAAATCAATGACCAAATAAAAATCCAGAGGCACTAAGAATCCAGGCAGAGAGCATATGAAGTTACTTGCCCACAAATCAGTGGGTGGTAGAAGTCTCATCTACAGAAAAGCCTCTGGCAAAATGCCAAAACAAAGAAAGTTTCTTGTTCTCACAGCATATAAGTGGCATAGGATATAGCGGATGAAGTCATCCAGAAAAAAATAACAAGAGGGAGGGGGTGTCTTGAAAAGCCAGGTGAAAACTGAAGTGTTTTCTTCAGCATATGGTTATGTGGCTATGTTGTAAGAAACAATAATCAATAACTCAAGCCATAAAAATCATCAGTACAACTTTGAAATCTAATGACTTTAAAAAACAAAGTTCAATTTCCATAATGATGTGAATGATGTAAATCAATGCAAATGACTTAAATGACATACTGTAAATTGTTCAGACTGTTTCTAAAGTAATAGCCTTTGTCTTTTATTTGGGGGGGGGAGTGGAATCAGAAATAAAATGTTCATTTTATGTGTCCAAAGTCCTATGAATCATGGGCCAGAAAATCAAGATTTCACTATTCTCCATGATGGAGAAAGGTACAAAGAGAGAACAGCAAATGTGTTAAAGTGATAAAAATCTATGAGAACTCATTGGGGTTACTTAGCAGGTGAGTAATTATGTGTTATCAAGTATGCTTTACTTGAACCTTTGTTTTTTCTTTCTCTCATGAAAGCAAGTAAACTCTTGGAAATAATAATAACACTTTATTGTCATGTGTATATACACAGTATACACATACAATGAAATTCACATAACACCTAGAGACCAGACCCAACACACATACACACATGACAATCCCCAAACATACCCCAACCCACCAAAACTCCCAGCCCCTAAAAACACACAACCATCCACACAACAGACCGAGTAATACTGTCCAACAGCTCACTCCTGGTGGTCCTTAAGTTCATTGTTAAGTGCAATTATAGCTCTGGGATAAAAACTGTTCAGAAAACGTGTGGTCTGAGTTTTAATTGTTTTGTATCTTCTGTCAGAAGGCAACACTTCACAAAGATTGTAAGCAAAATGGGAAGTCTCTGAGAATGTTGTGTGACTTCCTCAAACAGCGAGATGCGAAGATGTCATCCAGGGCTGGTAGCTGGAGCCCAATGATATTCTGGGCAGTTTTAATGATTCTCTGTAGAGCTTTTTTGTCTGCTACAGAGCTGCAATCTCACAAGTCTATCCACTTTAAATAAGATTATGCTCCCATTTTGGGATGATCAAGCTGATACTATATAATACACATGTTCAGAAACTTGCATAACACGTATTTTCTTAATAGGGATGTTATTATCCACTAGTAATGTATTATAATGTCAGTATTTTTATGTATATGTAAATAGTGGTGTCTATTGCTGGTCTAAGACCGTAATAAAGTTTATTCATTCATTCACATGTTCAGAAACTTGCATAACAAACAATAACAAATTAAAATTGAAACATTGTGTTTTGCATAAGTCTACCATGAAAAAAACAGCATCTACAAGAATATGTGGAATGTGCTGAACAGCAATCTAGCCAAAAAAAACCCACACACACACTAATTGCTACACCCGCTATGCACACTTAGGCTGTTATTCCCCTTATTCAAGTAATAGAAGCTGAAGATTGCCATCCATTAAGTGCTGTTAGCAACTGTGGCTAATGCAAAAGCATTTTTATTAGTTACACTCAAGCCCCATCAAATCTTTAATTTGTATTGCTGAGTTTTCCCTCTTTGATCTCATGCTGAATTTTTGAGTAAAGAAGTAAAAGAATTAGAAAGTGTAAAAGTAAATTGAAGGGTAGGGTGGGGTGAAGTTAGTAAAGATGAAGCAACATGGGGGAAAAATCAAATCAATAAAAAGTGTATGTGGAGACTCCAAAAGAGGCTATGGTAGCGGGGGAAAGTACAATTAATGAGGAAGAAAATAAGCTAAAGCAGGAAATAAACAATGTAAAATGTAAATGTACAATGTGGCTGATTTAGATCATTATATGCACATCTGGAGAATTCTACCAGTCTTTTTAGCAGGGAGGACCAAAAGAAATCTTGGCTACTTGTAATATTATTGTGAATAGTCTGAAAATATGGTTATAGCAAGTCTTAACAAAATGGATGTTACTCTTTTACTCATAAATGTACATAAGTGGGTGGGTGGATATCTGCACATAGAAAAAAAAAGCATGCGTTTGTGGGGGGGGTGAGCTCACATGCACGCGCTTGTTAGGGGCAGTTTGGCTCAAAAATCAACTCTCATTGATTTCAGGTGATTGTACTTCCTCTGGTTAGGACAGGGGCTAAATGAATAATCTCCAATATTTTGTGACCATCTTGTTTCTAGCTGAAGGGCATAGTTGAAACTATGAATGACACTAAGGTCTTTTACATAATTTCTTTCCTTACATCCTTACACTTTTCTCACCTTTTTCTCCGTAGGAGTTTCTATAAGCAATAGCATTTAAATTACCTATTTTAGAATTTGAAAATTACTGTTTGAAGAAAACAGTGCTTTATATAGATATATAGATATATAGATATTGCTTTATATAGATAAATGTTCATTTCTATAGTTTCTTCTTCTCATGAGAACAGCTGTGGTAAAATTCATAATAACCAAGAGTATACTTTATATTCTACTCATTGGGGAGTTTTTTCCCCATCATTGGAAGTAAGTGCAAATGTGGATAAGAGTTGAATTCAAACAATCAATGCAGCTCACAGTAAAGCAAGGTGCAGTTTGAACTGTTATCAGATAAACAATAGTATCCTATGTATGCAGACAAGCAAAGTGAGCTTCATTTTTGCTATGGTGCAATAGATCTAACAGCCTGTGGTGACTCTTGAGGGAGGGTGTTGCTTATCAGCAGTCAACTTTTAATCACAGTCTTTGTCTTCTTCCCCTGAGAAACATAGGATAGGATTCAGGAAAGAATTCTTCCTTCTACCAGTCTTGAGGATACAAGACCTTGCAAGAGCTAGTTTTCTGACTGGGCTTAGGGAATCATTCAGGCCTAAGTATCCAAAGCCTTGGAAAAACTGGAATCAGTTAAATAAAGTTGGTTTGAAAAGTATAGGGAGATACATAATGATTCTTGTCTATTTTCAATTCCCCTTGGATAGTGCTATATCTCTTCCCATTCTATGTACATCCATCACATAGTTTGCTGAGCTGTTTATAAATTAAGAACTATTAGCACTGAAATGCAGATCTCATTTTCAAATTAATACAATACTGCAGAAATTAAGAAAATGTGCTTCATAAATATACTTAGGTTTTCCTTTCCTCTTAATTATTTCACTTCACATGTATAAAGTCTTAAAAGTTTTAAACAAAAACCCAAGGTCTGCCATACTCATATTTTCACACGTATTATAATCCTCTTATAACACTTAGAAGTTTTTCATGAATTATCTATGCTCAGTCATTAAAAAGTGGACAGCCATGTTTTCAACAGGTTTAACTTTGTTATAACAAGTGTTGTGTAGCAACAAATGAATTTGCAGTATTCAAATATCAATTAAAAATATTTCCCTCGAGCAGATTTTTTTTTTTGCTTGCTCCTTAGTCAGATTTTTATCTGTGTTTTCTCTTGTCTCTGATGTCCAGGCCAAAAATACTTGTTTCTCCTTCATCCACAGAAAGTAAGGTTGTAAAATGTGGCAGAAATACTCTGAAATGTGAAGTGAAACATCTGCCCATAATCATTTGCACAAGTGAGGACTTTGGGACGTTGGATTCAGCTCTCATCTGCCTGGAATCTTGCATTTCCTGTGTGCAGATCAAGTGACAGACAATGCCTTTGATATATGGACACCATTCTCTTGGGTTCATTGCATCAGGCTTTTCTTTAATAACTTCTGTGCACTTTTCTTCATTCGATATGTATCATTCCCTTATAAAAATGCGCACAATGGAATCTTCTGAATACTTCTAAAGCTAAAGGTAAGTTGATTAATGAAGGACTTATGTTGCTCACCAATAAGAGCTATGTCTTGGAATGTCAAGTATTCAGCTGCTTGCAGCAAACAAAATTTCATTCACCTCATTTCCTTAATGCACCTTGACCAGTACCTAATGAGAACATCCGTCTCTCACGATTCTATGGCATACTTCACTTGGCCAGGCTTGCTTTATTGAACTGTCAATGAACTGAACAGTCAGTCCTTTGTAGAAACAGACACTTTGGTCCATCAGGAAGCCCAAAAAGACAACAAATTCTGGATATTATGTTCTCAGGCTGTTTTCTTGCAGGTCAACATAGACGACACAGAAACTTTACTTCCTTTCAAGCTCTGTACAAAAACCTGAAAACTCTTGACCAGAACTATTTTATGATATTTGTGAAATAACAAGAAAGAGAAGGCCAATTAAATATGATTTTTCATTTTCTTGTAATATATGGCCTGCTTGCAACAACAGAAGCCTTTTTTTTTTTTTAAATTACATTTATATGCCGCCCTTCTCCGAAGACTCAGGGCGGCTTACAATTTTTTGGGATACAACCCAGTGTGCTCAGCAAGAGCCTTCATTCCATTGTATATGCCTGCTTATTACTAAGCGGCATTTTTACAAGGTCAGCTAATTGCCCCCAACAATCTTGGGTCCTCAATTTACCTACCCCGAGAGGATGGAAGGCTGAGTCAACCTTGAGCCTGGTGGGATTCGAGCCTACAGTAATTGTAGACAGCTGGATCTTAAGAGCAGGCATTTACAGCCTGAGCCACCAAGGCTCTTAATTTTGTACAGTTATGAACCATATTATTCATTTGATTGTTCATATCAGTAACAAACCTGGTCTTTTTAGAATGCATTAGCATTATGCTGATCTGAGTTAATCATATAGACATGGTCCCTTTCTTCCTATATGGATGGCAAACCAAATCAAATCCAAAACTCCTGACAAGGTACCTAGCAAAGAGAGAAGGGGAATAACACAATTTTTATTCTGGATTGAAAGAATTGGTTCTGTATCTCCCCAGTAGATTCCACTAAGGAACATTGTGAATATAAAAAGATACTGTGGCGTTTCTACTGAAAGGATCTATTTGATCAGCCCTCACCATGTACCTGAAAAAAAAACTAATTAGGTTTCAGAGAGAATTGGGTTATCCCTGAGTCATTGATCCACAATTTGGCTTAAAGCCTCAATAGCTGCTTGGAATAAGAGGGTGACAATGGGCTTGGACCATTGTGTGCAGACTCTCTCTGCACACAACCTCAGGTGGGTCCTCTAGTTTATGGACAACCTCTAGAGAATGCAAAGTAGCAAAACAAAAATCCCTGCAGCACCATTGGAGGAAAATGAAGAGTGACTCTAACCAAGCTCAGGGAAGAGACTTTCTTACGACCTGTCTTGTGGCTATAAAAGCAAAAACTTATTTATATGATTATTCTTTGTCAGTATTATGCTTTCCAAGTATCAGTCAGCAGCCCTGTTCAGGGTGATCTGGTTTATCCTGGATTAGGAAATAGGAAGTACATGTGGCCTTGCTATGAGGATTATTTGTGGCACTTCATAAATAAAGTTGTTCCGGTCTTATAGAGTTGATTGAGACATGCTCTTACCCAACTGCCTGTCTTATAAACATTCATACTTTCAACATCCTTTAGCAATGCACTCCACATAGGGCACTCCACATAGGGCTACCTTTGAAAACCATCCAGAGCAAGGATGTCAAACTGGCGGACTACAGGCCAGATGTGTCATGCACAGGCCACGCCCACCCTGGCTCCACAAAGGCAAAAAATATCAAGATATGTCATGATACGTCACATGATGCGATCAAGTTTGACACTCGTGATCAAGAGGGTGCATCTCAGTACAACCATAATCTTGTAACACCACAACTTTGCAAGTTTCACTGCTTCCCAATAGTCTTCTGTCTGCAATTCAAGTTGTTGTTAATCATGTATAAAGGCCTACATGACTGAGTGGTCTTAATTTATATTATTGTTTCTACCTATCTATCTATCCCACATGTTCTAATAGGAGAGAAAATGCTTCAAATCATTTATTTGAATCGGTGTCACCTGGTGGGATCTAAACATTTGAATGTCTGCCATCTGGTATGATCTCCTCTTCCCCTCAACATATGATTGGCCCAACCCTGATTACTTTTAGAAGGTGAAAAATTGATTCTTCCCCTGGGAAGAATTGGGACCAGGGCAATAGGAGATCCTGCCTTGTGAAACATAGTACTTCAAAAGTTCTTGATGATCTATTAATTGTTGACTTTTCTTTACATTTATGTATGTTCCCCAGAGATTGGCTACCCAACAAATGGTGGTATAATACAACTTCCCTTTTGCTATCTTCTCTGTTATGACATCGTGGGAGACTTTGTGAAATGTTTTGCTGAAACAAAGATACACTAAGTCTACTGCATTCCCAAGATCAACTACCATAAATTGGTAACTGAAACAAAAGAGGAAGACTAGTTTTGCATGACTTGTTCTTCATAACTTAATGCTGGCTCATATTAAATACATTATTTCCTAAATATTTCCAGAATGATTATTTAACCATCTGTACAGGAATGTTCCTGTCTAATTACACAGATCCTGGGCATGACTTTGGTGACTTGAGTGTCAGATCTGGTTATATTAAACAAGACACTATCCAAGAAATATTTACAAAATTTAAAATTGGCTTGGTTCAGGAAATCCACTGCCTTAGTTTAGGCATAAGAAGATGACATGTTTGATTGAAAATGAAATAAAAAAATTATCTTTGATTTGAAGGGATAAGAGTAAAAGAAAGGAAAGCACACAAACTCAAAAGTTAATTGAGCCTCTATTATATTTACAGAATAAGATTGAAAGCCTGGACAGTTTCCTTTTAGAAAAAGTATTTAAGAAAAAGACCATGAATATTTTGAAAACTGTAAGCGAGGCGCCTTTTTGAGTCAGAGTTCAATGAAGAAGAAATTATCTTGCTAAACCATGAAGAACCATCATTAATTGTCAGACTCTTCTACCTCTTTCTTAATTTTGAAAAATTCCACCATACTTGTTACAAGCTAGTATCCTAAGTTGAGGCATTTGGGCTTTTATTTTCCATGCCATCAGATAACATCATGAAGCAGGAGGGATGGAAGCCACAGAATCCTACATGTTACTTAAATGCATTTACAACAGATGGACCAGGAAGGACAAAATGGTGAGTATAACTATGGATCAAATCCCACTCCTTCTCCTTTGTGTACAACACTGATTCCCACTGAAGGATAGCTTCAGGCTATGGCATGCACTGTCAACACACATACAATAATGGTGTGGCTTACATTACAGTGCTTTATCCAGCATGTTGCAAGTTTTAACTGTTCTGCTATGGACATCACTGCACTAAATCTATTGTGAATTACAGATTGCCTAATTCACAGGCAGCTAAAACACTAGCTAAAATATTAAGACAATGAAAATAAAGGTTGTAGAATTTGGTTGAGGTATGACTTCATGGATCACTGCCTTGTCATGGCAAAAGGGCTTATGTAGCACAATGAAGCTATGAGCTATGCCATGCAAGGCCACCCAAGACAGACAGGTCATAGTAGAGAACTCTGACAAAATGTGAACCACTGGTGAAGGAAATGGCAACCCATTCCAATATCTTTGCTATGAAAACTCCATGGACAGTACCAAAAGGAAAAAGATATGACACTGGATGAGCAGGTTGGAAGGTGTCCAATATGCTACTGGGGAAGAGCAGAGAGCTAGTACTAGTAGCGCCAAAAAGAATGAAGCAACTGGGTCAAAGCCAAAAGGACACTCAGCTGTGGATGTATCTGGTGGTGAAAGGAAAGTCTGATGCTATAAAGATCTATACCCATAGGAACCTGGAATGTAAGATCCATGAATCAAGGCAAGCTGGACGTGGTCAAATAAGAGATGAGAAGACTGAAGATCGACATCTTAGGAATCAGCAAACTAAAGTGGACAGAAATGGGTGAATTAAATTCAAGTGACCATCAGGTATACTACTGCGGGCATGAATCTCTCAAAAGAAATGGTCAATAGTCAATAAAAGAGTAAGAAAAGCAGTACTGGGATACAATCCCCAAAATGACAGAATGGTCTCAGTTCGAATCCAAGGCAAACCATTCAACATCACAGTAGTTCAAGTCTATGCCACAACCACTGGTGCTGAAGAGCATGAAGTTGACTGATTCTATGAAGTGCTACAACACTTTCTAGAATTAACACCAAAAAGTGATGTCCTTATCATCATGGGGGATTGGAATGCTAAAGTAAGAAGCCAAAAGATAACCGGAATAACAGGCATGTTTGGCCTTGGAGTACAAAATGAAGCAGGGCAAAGGCTGGTAGAATTTTGTCAAGAGAATAAGATGGTCATACCAAACACTCTTTTCCAACAACGCAAGAGATGACTCTACACATGGACATCACCAGATGGTCAACACAGAAAGTAAAAACAAGACCAGGAGCTGACTGTGGCTCAGATCATGAGCTTCTCATTGCAAAATTTAGGCTTAAATTGAAGATAGTAGGAAAAAACACTAGGCCACTCAAGTATGAACTAAATCATATCCCTGATGAATATACAGTAGAGGTGACAAATGGATTTAAGGAATTAGATCTGATAGACAGAGTGCCTGAAGAACTATGGACAGAGGTTTGCAACACTGTACAAGAGGTAGCAACTAAAACCATCCCAAAGAAAAAGAAATTGAAGTAAGCAAATTGTTGTCTGAGGAAGCTTTACAAATAGCTGAGGAAAGAAGGTAAGCGAAAGGCAAGGGAGAAAGAGAAAGATACACCCAATTGAATTCAGAATTGCAGAGAATAGCTAGAAGAGATAAGAATGCCTTTTTAAATGAACAGTACAAAGAAATAGAAGAAAACAATAGAATAGGGAGGACCAGAAATCTCTTCAAGAAAATTGGAGATATGAAGGGAATGTTTCATGCAAAAATGGGCATGATAAAGAACCAAAATGGCAGAGACCTAACAGAGGGAGAAGAGAAGAGGTGGCAAAATTACACATAAAAACTATACAAGAATGAGCTTAACATTCCTGATAACCATGATGGGGTGGTCACTGATCTTGCGCCAGACATCCTGGAATGTGAAGTCAAATGGGCCTTAAGAGGTCTGAGCAACAATAAAGCTAATGGAGGTGACAGTATTCCAGCTGAGCTATTCAAAATCTTAAAAGATGATGCAGCAAAAGTGCTACACTCAATATGTCAGAAAATTTGGAAAACTCAGCATTGGCCACAGGATTGGAAAAGGTCAGTTTACATTCCAATTCCAAAGAAGGGCAAAGCCAAAGAATGTTCAAACTACTGCACCATTGCACTCATTTCACATACTAGCAAAGTTATGCTCCAAATCTTACAAGGTAGGCTCCAGCAATATGTGGACTGACAACTACCAGAAGTACAAGCAGGATTTCAAAGAGGCAGAGGAACTAGGGATCAAATTGCCAACATGAGCTGGATCATGGAGAAAGCTAGGGAGCTCCAGAAAAATATCTACTTCTGCTTCGTTGACTATGCTAAAGCCTCTGATTATGAGGATCACAACAAATTGTGGCAAGTTCTTAAAGAGATGGGAGTACCAGGCCATCTTATTTGTCTCTTGAGAAACTTATATGCGGGTCAAGAAGCAGCAGTGAGAACTGGACATGGAATCACTGATTGGTTCAAAATTTAGAAAGAAGTTCAGCAAGGCTGTATACTGTTGTCTTGCCTATTTAACTTATATGCAGAGCATATCATCAGAAAGGCAGCGCTATATGAATCAAAAGTTGGAATTAAGATTTCAGGGAGAAATATCAACAGCCTCAGATATGCAGATGATACTACTCTAATGGCAGAAAGTTAAGAGAAACTAAAGACCTTTTTGATGCGGGTGAAGGAGGAGAGTACAAAAGTTGGCTTGAAACTCAACATTAAGAAAACTAAGATCATGGCATCCGGTCAGGGGGTGGGATTCTACTGGTTTGCACCTATTTTCTAGAACCAGTTGTTAACTTTCTAAGCAGTTAGGAGAACCGGTTGTTAGAAGAAATCTCCTTTTGTTTTTTCCACTTTACTGGCCTAATCCTGTAAGGAAGGCAGGAAGGAAATTATGGAATCTCCTTCCACTGGAGCTCCAGCTTGCTCCTGATCTCCGTACCTTCCGCCACGAGTTAAAAACCTGGCTGTTTTTACAATCTGGGCTATGCTGACTCCTTGGGTTTTCTTGATTTTAATCTTTGGGGGTTTTAATGTTAATTCGGCTTAGTTTGTTTAATACGCTTTTTAGGTAATTTATTGTTGTATTTTCTTTTAATCTGTGAGCCGCCCCAAGTCCTTTGGGAGAGGGGGCGGCATATAAGTCGAATTAATAAATAAATAAATAAGGAAACATTCTGGTGTTATTGCGTACAGAAACTGCCTCTCCGTTAACCCTTATTACATTCTTGGCAGGACTAGACTTCCTATCTCCAGAGCTTCTCTGGAGTTTTTTTACTTCCTTTGCTTGTACTTTGCTTTTGTGGAGCCCCAAATTGACATATGTGTAGCCATTTGACTTGGAAACCTGATAGCTTGACTTTCTTAAAAGGGAAGGGTTGTTTTAAGCTTTTTGTCAGCCTTCAAGATTTCCCTCTTTTGCTTTGCATCTTTTGGCTGTCATAAGTAATGGGGGGAGGAGGGGGGCTTGATTATGGGAAGTGAGCTGGAGGTTTTGTTAAGAAGAAGTATATCAGTTGGGGGTTTCTTGCTTTGATTTCTGTCTTATGCTATGCGCAGCCGCAGCTCTTTAGCAAAATATGCCAAGGTCAACGGACAGAGGCCTCATCACCACCTGGAGATGCCCACATGACGTTATCCACAACTTTTAATTGAGTAGCCTGCTTGAACTATTGTGGGTGGGAATGTTACCATCACTTTGTATATGTGATTTTCGCACTCATTCTCTCAGATTCAGAATTCTTTTGTTGCTACCACTTGATTTCAGTAAAAGATATCTTTTCTCTAATTCATGGAGTCTAAGTATTTCTTTCTTGGATTTTGAATGGAGCACTACCTGACATTATTCTGAATCTCAGTTTACCAGCCCACCTGGAGAAATTACAACTTCTTCCGAGGGGGTCTGAACGCAATGTCTGAACCAGCCAGCGACCACGAGGACCTGGGAGCGACTGGAGGGCAAGAATCCCTGCTATTAGAGGCAGCAGAGGAAACTGATTTGTTAGCAGTATCTTAGATGCTATATAAATTATCAACAAGACGATTGGACTGACCTACTACCATTTGCTGAGGTGGCATATAACAATTCGATACATAGTAGTACTGGGTTTACTCCATTTAAAGTGGCTTCGGGGCAAGATTTTGTGCCCATACCCGAGCTTCCACAGGAGAAACCTAACATTCAGTCCCTGGATGAGTGGATAACCCAGCTGCAGCTTAACTGGCCGGTTGTCCGCAAGGCATTGGATGATGCTCATCAAGCTCATAAGAAATTTGCAGATAAAAAGAGATCACCTGAAAAATCATATCAGGTAGGGGATAAAGTGTTTCTGTCCACTAGGTATCTGAAAACTACACAAAAATCAAAGAAACTTGGTCCTAAATATGTTGGACCTTTCCCGATTGAAAGGATTGTGAATCCCGTGACGGTCCAACTGCAATTACCCAAAACCCTTCGACGGATCCACCCTGTTTTCCATGTCAGTCTCTTAAAACCAGAACACACGTCCAACTTGAGACTGGCTCAGCCCGATCCCCCTGTGCCATTACTAATTGAAGGTGAACAGCATTTCAAAGTTAAGGAAATTCTGGACTCTAGAAAACATAGAGGTCGACTCCAATATTTAGTTGCTTGGAAACACTTCCCTCCTTCCCAGTCTGAATGGGTGAATGAAAAAGATGTTAGAGCCCCTAGAGCAATCAAGGCATTTCGTACTAAATATCCTGATAAACCCTAGACTATATCATTGTGGTGTTATATGTATCTTTCTCCTTTACCTTTTGTCTTTCTCTTTTATAGGACTAACGTCTCTTTTGCAGGAGGGCCGAATGTCAGCCTTCAAGATTTCCCTCTTTTGCTTTGCATCTTTTGGCTGTCATAAGTAACGGGGGGAGGAGGGGGGCTTGATTATGGGAAGTGAGCTGGAGGTTTTGTTAAGAAGAAGTATATCAGTTGGGGCGTTTCTTGCTTTGATTTCTGTCTTATGATATGCGCAGCTGCAGCTCTTTAGCAAAATATGCCAAGGTCAACGGACAGAGGCCTCATCACCACCTGGAGATGCCCACATGACGTTATCCACAACTTTTAATTGGGTAGCCTGCTTGAACTATTGTGGGTGGGAATGTTACCATCACTTTGTATATGTGATTTTCGCGCTCATTCTCTCAGATTCAGAATTCTTTGTTGCTACCACTTGATTTCCAGTAAAAGATATCTTTTCTCTAATTCATGGAGTCTAAGTATTTCTTTCTTGGATTTTGAATGGAGCACTACCTGACACTTTTTATGCTGCTGTTAGGAGGAAATACTCCCCTATTGAAATTAGCACTTGAAGAAATAATTGAATAACGAAGCAGAGCTGCTGGAAAGAAGCTTTTAATGACAAGGAACCAGGATGAGTGACGTTAAGCAGGGCTTCTTGGCTAGCTAGAAAGATTGACATTCAAACGTTAATTTACATACCCTTTCTGAGTTTTGGTCTAAAACTGATTTTCGGTAAAGTTTAATTCTTTGCTTGGTGAACGTTTAATCCTTTGTTTATTGATGGGATAATTTTCTCTATTCAGCTTTGTATTGAAGGAAGAAAGTTAATCTCTGTTCCTGAAAAGAAACTGGGTTGAGAAATCTGGCTAGTTCCTGTGTCTATTTGTTCTGGTAATTGGTTTAACAAGCAACAGCTACTGTAGTGATTTAATTATCTATATTGTGTTTGCATTTTTTCCTGCCTCATGATTTTTTTTTCTATCTGGGGAGAGGGATCTTCCTTCACTGCTTTAGTGGTATCTGGCACTGTCCTTTTGGGTGTACTTCCAAGAGGCAGGATGCAAGCTTGGCACTGATTTTTTTTACTGTCTTTCTGAGGATCATGTGATCTTTCTTTAAATCTGGATGATTTCCTTAGACTATCTTGGAAGGTGAGTGAGACCAGCTGGTGTCTTTAATTGGTGCAAATGGATCTAAGGATTTCTTCTCCTGAGTATGCTCTTTCTGGAGAGCTTAAATGACCTCTCTGTTAAAGGGTTTCACTTTATGAACAAGAGTTGGCTGCTGATAGTTATCATTGCATTTAAACTATTTTAATTCCTCAAGGTGCTCTGGCACCCTGCCAGATTTGTAATTCCAGTTTGCAGGTATTTTTAATCTAATGATTGGTATTTAGGGCAGCTTTTTGCAAGCAAAGAAGCTTTTTGTATTTTTGTACAGGTAATCCTTGACTTACAACAGTTCATTTACTGACCATTCAAAGTTGCAATGGCACTGAAAAAAGTGACTTATGATCATTTTTCACACTAACAATCATTGCAGCATCCCCACAGTCACATGAGGCCAGGTGAGGAGAAATGCCCCTCGATGTGAGTGATGTTGAGTTGGCCATGCCCAGCCAGTCACATGACCACCAAGCCATGTCCACCCAGTCACATGACCATCAAGCCATGCCCACCAACTAAGCCACGCCCACAGAACCAGTTGCTAAAATATTTAATTCTACCCGTGCATCCAGTCCTCTCAATTCCTGGCAAATAGATGGGGAAGAAATGGAGGTAGTGACAGATTTTATTTTCCTGGGCTCCAGAAGGGAACTACAGCCAAGAATTTAAAAGAAGCTTGCTCCTGGGGAGGAAAGCTATGGCAAATCTAGACAGCATACTAAAAAGCAGAAACACCACCCTGCCAACAAAAGTGCGTATAGTCAAGGCTATGGTTTTCCCCATTGCAATGTATAGCTATGAAAATTGGACCATAAGGAAGGCTGAGCACCAAAGAATTGAGGCCTTTGGACTATGATGCTGAAGAAGACTCCTGCAAATTCCTTGGACTGAAAGGTGATCAAACCAGTCAGTCCTAGAGGAGATCAACCCTGACTGCTCTTTAGAAGGACAGATCCTGAAGATGAAACTCAAATACTTTGGCCACCTAATGAGAAGGAAGGACTCACTGGAGAAGAGCCTAATGCTGGGGCAAAAGAAGAAGGGGACAGCAGAGAATGAGGTGGTTGGATGGAGTCACTGAAGCAGTCAGCATAAGCTTAAATGGACTCAGCGGGATGGTAGAGGACAAGAATGCCTAGAGGAATGCTGTCCATGGGGTTGCGATGGATTGGGCACAACTTTGCAACTAACAACAAATGAGTTTACCTTTATTACAAGTTATACAGTATTATGGATTTTTAATGAACATTTGGAAATATATTGTACTGGTGACCTATAATTTTTTTTGATATCTCAGAATGTTTTCAGACACTGAAGAGTAATTAGAATTGGACTGATCTTGCCAGCTGGTAGTTCCCCACTTTGAGAAGATATGGACGCATTATTTTGATGCAGCACGGCTAGTCCTTTGGAATGGTCTTCAGTTTTAGTCATCTTCATGAAGCAACTGAAGGAAGAGCTCTTCCAGAGGGTACTTGGGATCTTGTTTTTTATAACAGTACTGCTTGACTATTTTTCTTGGCTTATAGAAACCCTTCTTACTTAATTTTCCCAAAAAAGAATTATATCTATTTCAGCCTTCAACTGCTGATATAAATTCTCTGTAAACTCAGTAGGTCTTACAGCTTAGTCACTGTAGCTTTGAATTGTCATTCAGTGAAGAAGTTTTTCACAATATTTTTTTTTAATTACATTTATTTGCCGCCCTTCTCCGGAGAATCAGGGCGGCTTACAATTTTTGGGATACAACCCAATGTGCTCAGCAATAGCCTTCATTCCATTGTATATGCCTGCTTATTACTAAGCGGCATTTTTACAAGGTCATCTAATTGCCCCCAACAATCTTGGGTCCTCAATTTACCTACCCCGAGAGGATGGAAGGCTGAGTCAACCTTGAGCCTGGTGGGATTCGAGCCTACAGCAGTTGTAGGCAGCTGGAACTTAAGTGCAGGCCATTAACAGCCTGAGCCACCAAGGCCCTATATTTAAGTATCTTTGGGGATTGCATGAGAAATAACAGAAGAAATGCTTCCAGGATATTACCTGCTAACAATCCATAGGGATAATACTGATGTTGGTGGGTATACCTGCATTGGGGAATACAGTCAGCATATGAATGACCCCAGAGAGAAATAGATAACAAAACAGGGAGAACTCTATAATAATCTAATTATTATAAAGAAGGCATTTTAGGAAAACATGGGAATTTAAGTCTTATCTTATTCAAATGTGACGATCTTCATAGATTCCGTGAAATTTACTAATTTTGGGAATGTGCTGCTAACATGCAATGCAATCTTATCCTTGTCTATTCAGATATAAATTATTAAGAACATCAGCATTTATTTCCAGGTGCATACCTGTAAGACTGTAATCTAAATACTTAAAACAAATCTCATAAATAAAACAGAAAACCCTCTAGGAACTTTGAGCCTTTAACAGAGAAAATATTTGCCATTGAAATTGTTCTCATCATCATTTTGTACAACATGGAAATAATTTTATTTATGAAGTTATTCAATATCAGCTCTTGTGCTTCGTTTTTATAAACCCCTATCTGATCAATGAAGCTTTGAAATGTGTATATTATGATAATACTGATTATACATTCATCACATTCAAATCCTCCTCTGTTTACTAAGCATAAAAAGAAGCACTACCTGAAATATTTTCAATTGTACAAATCTCCCATTCCAATGCAGGGACTATTACCTCCTTCTATTTTTTTTTAATCTTCTAGCCCTAAACAGATGGTGCTACAAGTACAGGCAATAGTCCCATTAATGTGCTGTTAATTTTCATGCTTACAGGCTAAAATGGACTATAGAGTTACAGAAAATGAGCAGAAGCACATTTCCCTAAGGTAAAATGCACTCAGCAGTCTCTGAATAATGGGATTAAATTTTTTCCCATAGTTCTGTTTAATGGGTTAAATCAATTCACTCCTTGATGTTCAGCTGGTAAATACATCTTCTCTGGGCGACATGATATTAAGTGTGATGAATCTCAGACTCAGCTGAATCAAACTGGGTGCGGTTCTCCCAAATGTCTGCTTTTGGTCTTTTTACTTATTCAGTTGGCATCTGAACTAATGTTTCCCAAGAACATTTTTTTCCAATATCAAGGTATCTTTCTCCACCCCAACTATCATTTATGTACTGTGGTAGTTCTTGATGAAAAAACAATCCTGGGATTGAAAACCGCTTCTAGGTGAAACATATAGCTTTCTCTGTTGACAGAATTAAGCAAATCTGTTTTAAGGAACCTACTTTTAAGATTATTCCAAAAAGATACAATTCTTGGGATATGGGATAAATAGGGGAGTGTTGTGGTTAGCCGGCAGCAGGTGCAGATGGCTGAAGAGAGTGAGGACTCTGATGAGGGACCAGGACCATCAAAGAGTGGACTGCTGCCTTCAGAGATTGTGGGGGCTGGCAGCAGTGATGAGGAGGTTCCTGAGGAGCCTGTGCCAAGTGCACATGCATGATTACTCAGAGGAAAGAACAATTACAGTAGCACAGGCGACTCAGGAGTAAGGCTGCAAGGTAATGGCCCCTCCCTCAAGAGGATAAAAGCCAGGTTTGGAAAAGTGTTCTTTGCAGACAGTAAAGAAGCTCTTAAACTCAACTGGTGGACATCTTAATTCATGTTTGGAGAATTTTGTAAATTAGTTCTTATATCTGAGTTTTTGGCAGCCTTGACAAACAACTGGTCAAGGCTCTTTCTTGTCGAGCTAATTAGTGGAAAGCAGCCTTCAGAACAGAATTCGTTATTAAACCTTAAAAGGTGGGGGCTGCTGCCTTTGTCTGTGTTTGCTCTTTGGGAACCCGGTTGGGTCAGAACAGGGGGAATCAAACATATAAATATGCCAGTGAGTTCAAGGGTTTATTTTAAGAAAGAAGTATAATAGTGAATGACAGACAGGCAAATTGATCTTTCCTTTATTATAATTACCATTTGCAATAATTTTATCTATTACTTTTCAGTTTAAAAAACTGCAGAGAAGTACAGTAAGAAAGCTTCAGAAAGTGAGGGAGCAAAATCTATCAACTGTCTTGACTCAGTCTGCAACTA
The DNA here is from genome assembly GCA_009733165.1 of Naja naja. Classification (NCBI taxonomy): domain Eukaryota; kingdom Metazoa; phylum Chordata; class Lepidosauria; order Squamata; family Elapidae; genus Naja; species Naja naja. Next base: position 263,934,434 of record CM019149.1, on the reverse strand, counting down.
AATTGAAACTGCCTCCATATAATTAACTCAAATGATGCCCAAACCAACAGAAGTGTTAATATGCTTACTGAAAAATCTTGTATAGCATTCAGCTCTACAGGGGTTGCACTGAGTAATGAGGTAAATATAGCCTTACTACAAGTTAGATTGAAAGATAACTTTCCAAAGGTCACACTATGAACTGTATGAAGATTTGAGGCTGGCTCACTTTATTCCTTGGATCTTTTGAACATTGCTGTATAAATCTGGAAAGTTGTAAGGACCTGGAACAGCCTTGTAGATGCAACTAGTGCTGTCAATTTGGTTGTAGCAACAATACATGCAGTAAACACTTGACAAGTCAAGCAATACATGCACTTATTTTCTGCTACATGATCTTGTACCAGTATATACTGTACCTTACAGTGTCACTAAAGACTCTGACACAGCTCATACATCTTCTTCCCCAGTACCATAAACTAACGTGCTTTCAAAGTAATACAAGTCTTGAGTTTATTACATTGAATATTATTTTGTATTATATGCCTCTCACTTACTCGTGACCATCAAATCCTCTGTTCACTAAGCATAATGATTTTGGGGTGTGTTATTTGGCCCCATGGAAAAGAAAACCTAAACAATTTCCTAACACACCTAAACAGCACACACCCCAAAATCAAATTCACCATGGAAATGTGTTATGTGTTATTTTGGGTCCAGTGTTGGTTTTCATGGCTGGGACTCGTTTGTTGATTAGGGCTAGTTTCCAGATGACTGGTAGGTGGGAAGTATCATCCCATTTATTCATGTTATGGGGATGTTTCTCTATTTTGATGGCTTCCCTAATTATTCTCTTGTTGAAGTGTTCAGTGTTGGAGATAAGTTTGGATCCCTCAAAATCAATTTCATGTCCTGTGGCTTTAAGGTGCTGGAAAAGGGAGGAAGTTTTTTCTTCTTTTCTGACTGCATTCTTGTGTTCTGTGATGCAAGCATTTATTCTCCTGTTGGTTTGTCCAATGTATGTGGCTGGGCAAATCTACGAAAACATATATATACACACAGCCACTACCTCAGCCACACAGGATCTTGCGAAAAAGCCAACCAATCCGCAAACATCAACTCCATCAACTAATCAAGAAGAACAACACAGCCAAAAACACAGCCAACCAACCCGCTTACAGCAGAACCAGCACACCACACCAGTATTTATAGAGAGAAGGCAGCTCAGATCACGCTTTGCTGGCACAAGCACAAAGCCGAAGACACCAGCCTGAAGATGGTGAGTGGGATCTCATCGAAACATCGCCAAGGTATTCTCAATCTTACACAGGGCAAGACCCGAATACACCAAGACCTACATATATATATATTTCATATAAATGTTCTTTACAAGCAACAAACTAAAATCAGGCAGGGAAAGTTTCTAGCTTAACCAATTCCTTAATATGATAAATGTCTATGTTTAAAAGGTTCCTAAAAACATAAAGAATAAATACTAGAGATGGTTTACTTACAAAGATTCAAAAATTCATCCTTCCACCTATAGTCTTAAAATCAAAAGAGATTAGGATTAATTTCTGGCTTTAGAATTCTTTGTACGTTGAAAACAAGTCTGAATGCTCATTCTCATCCAGTTCACAACCCTCAATGTGACATTTTAAAGATGTATTTCTCATATGTGCTTATTTTTCTCCTTGTTTTTAACAACTTAATAAGATTGGTATAATCCAGTAAATGTGACTTATATACATATGTTAACTCTTAGATTTATTAATATAAACCCAAATGTTCGTTCCACTTAATTTTATGATTGACAATGCTGCTGATCTACAGCTACCAGATTTTGACTACAAAAAGCATTAGACTTCCATTCGATAGCAAAAAAGATGGATTTTTCTGTATAATTTTGCTGCTATGAACAGTCAGCTGGCTTTGTTGCTGCCCAGGTCTTATAGTGCAAGTATAATTCATTAATAACAGAAAATACAATGGATCTAAAATTTTTGGGAAGAGTTAAATTGCAACTGAAGAAGCCAATGCTGAATCTGAAGAAGATGACACGGGGATAAAAACCATCCTCATATTAAAATGCAAAGCTAGGCCACAAATCTAATTATATAAAGCCTTATTTTATATGTGATACTAATGTATATGCTCCACATTGCCAGATGTTTAAGGTTGCCTTCTATTCTTCATTAACCTCTTGAAGTTAAACTGTAGATCTTGAAAAGCTAATTAAATATTAAAGATAAAGCTAATGAAAAAAGAATAAAGCATTATGAATATTATTCAGTTTATTAGGGAGGATAATGAAGACCAATGTGTCTATTCCATAGTATTGAAACTGATAAGTTATGGGTAGTTAGGCCATATGTGACTCTGTTTTTTGTATTAGAGGTTCAATGTAATGCTATTTTGTTTCTTATAGTATTCCTTTTCTCATCATAACTTTTGACCTTGTTTAAAATGAATGTTGAAAAAAATCAGATCATGAAAGGAAGAAAATCACAAAGAGTTTATGTGTATCTAATACAAGTAAATATCCTCAAGATAGCCTTACTTTGTAGGCACTTTTAGCTTTGGGTCTGATTATCATGATGGTGAGCACAGCTGTGAATGCATCCAGATCTCTTACCAACTACCTTGGATCAGTTGTCCACATAAACAATATAATAAGCAATTTGAATGGTGATCTTAGAGAACTCCCTTTTTCTTCATCATAGCCAAAACTATGAAACTCAAATTGATTGATTGATTGATTTTGTCAATCACTTACAAGATAATAAGTATAAGGATAAACATAGTTGTGAATAAGTGAAATGAATACATATAAAAAAAATAAAAGAAACAATAGGACAGGGACGGTAGGCACGTTAGTGCACTTATGCATGCCCCCTACAGACCTCTTAGGAAAGGGGTGAGGTCAATAGTAGACAGTCTGAGGTTAAAGTTTTTGGGGTTTGGGGAAGAAACCACAGAGTCAGGTAGAGTATTCCAGACATTGACTACTCTGTTGCTGAAGTCGTATTTCCTGCAATCAAGATTGGTGCGGTTAACCTTGAGTTTGTATTTATTGTGTGCTCTTGTATTGTTATGATTGAAGCTGAAGTATTCATTAACCGGAAGGACATTGCAGTGTATGATTTTATATACTATATTTAGATCGGACCGAAGGCAGCATAGTTCTAGGTTTTCTAGGTCTAGAATTTCAAGTCTGGTGGCATAAGGTATTCTTCAATGAGTAGAGGAGTGTAGAACTCTTCTTGTGAAATATTTCTGGACTTTCTCAACTGTGTTAATATCAGATACGTGATGTGGGTTCCAGACTGATGAGCTGTATTCGAATATTGGTCTAGCAAATGTATTGTATGCCCTAGTTAGTAGTGTGCTATCAGAGAAAAAGCTACATAGGATTAGGTTAACAACTCTTAATGCCTTTTTGACTATGTAATTACAGTGGGCTCTAGCACTTAGATCATTAGAGATGAGTATTCCAAGGTCCTTGATGGAGTTTGGATCATCAACAAGGTCTTGACTATTCAGTTTGTATTTTATTTTCTGATTTTTTTTGCCAATATGTAAGACAGAGCATTTATTTGTTGAGATTTGAAGTTGCCATTCGTTTGACCATTCTGATACATAGTTGAGGTCTTTTTGAAGGGTAGCAGTATTGTCTGTGGTGTTGAATAGCTTTACATCATCAGCGAAGAGAATGCAGTTGCTCTTAATATGATCACAGAGGTCATTTATGTAGTGTATGAAGAGAGTTGGTCCTAGAACGCTGCCTTGGGGGACAGCACTGTTGACAGGTACAGAATTTGATAAGACGCTCCCAATTTTGACCATTTGTTGTCTGTTTGACAGGAATGCTTCTATCCAGCTATGCAGTTGTCCAGAGATACCATAAGATTTTAGTTTTAGTAGTAGTTTGTCATGTACCACTGAATTGAAGGCTTTACAGAAGTCTATGTAGATTGCGTTTATTGCTTTGCCCTGATTGAGTTGTGTAGTCCATATGTTTTTGCAGTATAAGAATTGCAGATTACAGGATAGTTTTTTTCTGAAACCATATTGTTTGTTAGAGAGTAGGTTGTTTGTCTCTAAGTGGAGGATAATGGATTGGTTAATAATTGATTCCATGACTTTACATGTGATGCAGCATAAAGAGATTGGTCTGTAATTTTCAACTAGACTGGGGTCTCCCTTTTTGAAGTTGGGGATGACCGTGGCTTGTGACCATAGGTTTGGCAAGGAGTTGGTCCTGAAAGATTTTTCAAAGATTATGCTTAGAGGTTTGGCTATGGCAGCAGATAGCTTTTTTTAAGAAGTAAGCACATATTCCATCCGGTCCAGTAGATAGAGATGGTTTTAGATTGCATAGTGCTTTTTCAACATTGTGTTCTGTAAAGTCAATATGTTTTAGATCATTGTAGTTGTCTGTGGTTCAACTAGGAAATACTGGGCATGAGCCATTGCTGTTTACAAATACTGAGCCAAAGAATGTGTTAAGGAGATTGGCTTTAATGGTGTCATCATTGCAGTCTGTACCATTAGGTCCTTTCAGGGGTGGGATGGATCTTGAGTATTTTAGTTTGTTGTTTACAAAATTGTAGAAAGCGCAGGTGGAATTGGTGCATAGAAGGTTTTCCTCTTGTTTAATGTGATAATTAGTGCATTCAGTCTTTATCTGGTGGCATAAATTTTTGTATCAGCTTTTGAAGTTGGCAGCGTGACCAGATTTGTTTTTCCACCAAAGTGTTCTTTTTTTTACTGAAGTTTCCTTATTGTTATGGGTAATCTGTTTTTTCTGGTTTGGGGAGTTGTTATTGGTACATATGGTTTGATGACTTTGGATTTCAAGTAAAAATACGTTGTAATGGTCTTCAACAGTATTGCATCCAGTGCATAGGGACTGCCAATCAAGGGGTGAGAGATCGTTGTCTATAAGATCATAGTTGACTTTTTTGAAGTTATAATTGGGGATCACGTTGTTGTATCATCTTTACAACAATTTGTACTATCATGCTTCATTTACTTGAGACATAAATATGGAAGAGGAGCACATAGCCTCAAGCTGAAGGAAGAAAGCTAATGGATATTTTTGATTCTCAGGGCCAGAACTCATCTCCACTCATCACAAGAAACTCTCAGTTAAAAAAAAATCTCCTGACTGCCCATTAAACCACCATACTGACAATTCTGGAATTGTCTGCCACAGGATCATTTGTTTGCCATCTTCAGTCAATGTAACAATTTTGAAATTAGGATCTTTTAAAAAATGTGACTCTCATGAGTACAACAGCAGTTACAGCAAATTTGCTTCATTCACTGAAAAATGAAGACATTCTAAAGACTGGGCAGATAAGAAACAGTAAACAGTTAAACCAGCTTTCAAAATCTTCTTACTTTCTTCCACTTCCAGAAGTTACCATGTGATTTTTCTTTTCTTGTTCATAGTGCACTGTTTAACTGTATCAAGTGACAGTTGAAAATCTACCATCCACTTTTCAGTGTAAAATCATGTTACAACAGGCTATTGCCCTACTCAGAGTTCTACACCTTTCCATGATGTTGGAATTCAATTAAGAAGGTAAAAACAGGATGGGTGAGCTTCATCCAGTTTTCTATAGGAAATATAGCCCAAATCTCTCATTACAAGAAGAGCCGCATGAAATTATATTTCATTGAGAGAACAGGTCAATTGCAGCCAGTTTATTTCTTTACTACTTGTCACTTTTGACAATTTCCCATTGAGAAACCAAGTTCAGAATAAGTAAGAAGAAGAAATTTAAGGACTTTTACTCTGTTTTTGCTATGTCTTCACAATTTAGGCAAGAACACTTAGTGATATTTACTTTATGTAAATAAAATTTACCTAAGGTACCATCAATCTTTAATTCTGTGAATTTAGAGCTGAACAGGATTACAGAATAAGCAGGTATAGGAAAACAAGTTGGACTCAAAGCCCCCTTGAGTGGCTGTACAACCAAAGACTGCCAGTGGAAATTACATAAAAGATTAATAAATTATATTATAATAATAATAATAATAATAATAATAATAATAATAATAATATACATTCATTATATTCATAGTTCAAAATAATATTTACAACATTAAGGCTAACCCATCCACACAAGACCAGTGACAACTTTTCAACAATAATCCAATGACTTCCACATTCCTAAATAGTACTTGTTTACTTTCCTTAAAGGTAAACAAACTGTATCTATTCTTTGACCCCAAATATTGCATATCCCTTAGAATCTATAAACTTTATGGTATGAAAGTAAACAAGTTTATTTTTTAAATTGGAGTTAAAGATACATTTCAATTTACTTAATTATATAGGCATAGCTAAGTGGCTCCCTGAGGCTTACTATATTCATACACACAGTGATTCAGCATGGTGTAGTGGTTAAACACTGGACTAGTAGCATGAACATCTACCTTCTATTGCTGCCTTAGGCACAGAAGCCAGCTGGGTGCTATGCTCCTGTCATTTCCACTCAAGCAAATCAGGATTGCAACAAACCAGCTGAGAAAAAAAATCTCTCACTCCTCCATGCACTCATAAGCATCACTGTAAGAGTTTGGTGTGTGCATGTGTGTGTTTCCTCAAAGTTTGTGAGATGTAGCCAACAATACATTTCTTTCTAAAGCATGGAATAAATCTGGATATCTGGCATACTATACAAAATGTGCCAAAATTTATAGATCCTGTCTTAATCAATCAATTGATCAATCAATCAATCAATCAATCAAAGCTTTATTTTAGTCATAGACCAGCATAAGCATAATTAAAAGCAATTACAGCCATTTTAATATAATTGAAATTTTTAACAGATTAAAAAATATCTAATTAGCATTGTTAATAAAGTTCTATAATATTAAAAAGGTAACATCTCTTTATTAAATTCTTAATACTATTAACTAAAAGAGATGGAGCCCTAAAGGTCACAAAGAGGATGTAAGATAAAAGGAAAGTTCCTAGTGAGTTTAACTATATCTACTACTTTTATTTATCTATTTTTGACTCGTCATTGTCAGCAGGTAAAAATCAAGAAATATTACGTACAATAGTCAGTTCCTTATCTGAGAAGAAAAAATAAAGATTTTTTTTCATTATGATCAATAATTTATGCTCAAAAAAGAAGAATGCAACTTTCTTGACTACACTGCTAACAAGATGAGTTATCAGTGATCTGAGTAGTGTTTATTGTGCAAGGGCAGATTCTCATACACTTGGGCACTTAATCTCCCATTAAGAATTAAAGAAGGTAAAACATTAATCTTGGTTCACTTTATTGGCAAGCAAGGCTAAAATTGTTAGTTATCTGTCCAGTTCCCATCTGAAATAAACTCAGTATGATCTAATGTGAGATGGAACATGGTTGACATAATTCTGAAATTCTATATCAAGAATCCTTTAATTATTCTTTGAGTGTATTCCAAAAGAAACAGTTGCTCAAGTGGCAACTGTTAAGGGGAAATTTCCTCTGAATTGATTGTTGCCACAAAGATTGAAATTGGCATACCAGACCAATAGAAAAAGTGACATTTGAGCCAATAGATAAGCATTAGCAGCCATGGTGTCATCTCTGTTTTTGCTACCCTGCTTCCTTTCTGAGCATCATGTTAAATATATGTCTAGGCACTTGATGCTTAGGGCACAAATATATGTCTATGCACTTGCATAAATTTTGTTTGTCTGGCCTCAAGTGATTTATAGCGGGGGAATAGCCCTAGCTAAGTGCCACACAATATTGAGACAAGAGTAGTTAAAATATTATGTGAAAGTTTGGATTGAACAAAGTCAGGATATGCATTTGGAGTTAATATCAATGGGTCCAAATAATAATAACCATGACAGATGGAAATATAAGATGACTTACTGATAAAAGATATGAATTATCAAAGGATACAGTATAGAGACACTGCCACAGAGTTATATGCACATAAACTATAATAGAAAATATGAAAAAGGATATCTGGATGATGAAAGGAAAGAGACTGTGGATGATGCATGTAAGCAAATGATTGCTGTAAAATGCTAGGAGAAAGATAATATGTAAAATTTATACAGAAGAAAGAATTCCAAAAACATAGTGACACAGAAATCCATATTGATGGAAATAAAAGCAATAGTTTGAACATAGTGAAGAGGGATAAAGTCCAGAAAAATAAACAGAATTAAAAATAAAAATGATGAAATAATTTGATATTAAATTGAAATGAAGGAATTCTAGAAAGACTTTAGAGATTTGTATGGGTGTGGTAATTGATCTGAAACAAATGCTGTAATTGTTGCTCAATAAAAATGATAAAAAAACTCATAAATGCTGGGAACATATTCAAAAATAATAAGATTGCAGGTGGAGCTGCTTTAACCAGAGAAATGTTAATATATACTGTAAGTGCAGTTTACTTATAGAACAGCAATGTGATTCATTCAATATGTTTGAGTAAACTGTATGTCTGATGATTCAAATAATACATTTATTGGGATGAGTGAATGCATAAAGTATAATTTGTTAAGTTTAATTTGTTAAGTGGGAAGGTGGGAAATGACAATGAGCAAAATTTGGTTAAGTGCAGCTTCAGCTTCAGGCTGGGTGGTAAACTAACTATATTTTTGCTCTCAGGCCAATCATTGCAAAATGCTTGAATGTGAGAACTTTATAATATATATATTTATTGATTGTTAAGAAGTGTATGATAAAATGAATAAGCATCAATTATAGAATGTTTTGCATTAAGATTTATTGCTGAAACACAATGGTATATGATGGAAGCAAAGCATGTATGAGAATAAATGGAATGGATAAATGCAATGTTTTAACACTGAGCGGAGAGTAAGACAAATTGGTGTATTGTCCCCTTGGTTGTTTAATATATTGGTTGTTAAATATATCAATAATTTCTAGTGATCCTAGAGATATGTTTGTTGTGGATATAAATGTATATGTAATTTGTATATAGATTATAGAATTCTGGTGTTGGCTGTGATCCAAATGATTTTCAGTAAACAGAGAGACTGTATGATATAACAAGAATGGTTCTGCAAATTAATTTATCAAATGCCAAAAGACTGTTTGATACAGAGAACTGAATAAACAATTCTAGGTTAAGCAAGTTAGTTAACAGAATAATAGAATAACAGAGTTGTAAGGGACCTTGGAGGTCTTCTAGTCCAAGCAGGAAAGCCTATACAGTTTCAAATGAATTGTTGTCCACTCTCTTCTTAAAAGTCTTCAGTGGTGGAGCACCCATGACTACTAGAGAAAAGTTGTTCCACTGCTTAATTGTTCTAACCGTCAAGAAATTTCTCCTTAGTTCTGGGTTGGTTCTTTCCTTGATTAGTTTCCATCCATTGCTTCTTTTCATGCTTTTATGTGTTTTGGAGTATAGGTTGCCCCTCCCCTCTTCTTTGTGGCAGCCCCTTAAATATTGGAAGACTAGTATCACGTCACCCCTAGTCCTTTCTTCATTAAACTAGACACACCCAATTCCTACAACAGTTATTTGTATGTTTTAGCCTCCAGTCCCCTAATCATCTTTGTTGCTCTTTTCTGCACTCTTTCTAGAGTCTCAACATCTTTTTTACATTGTGGCAACCAAAACTGGATGCAATATGCCAAGTGTGGTCTTAGCAAGACATTATAAAGTTATATTAACACTTCCTGTGATCTTAATCCTACCCCTCTATTAATGCACCCTAGGACTGCATTGGCTTTTTTGACAGGTGCAGCCTGTTAATAATTACTACTATTAATAAGACAAACTAAAGCAAGTAGCTGAACTTGAGTAACTTGATAAAATGCTTACTGAAGACTGAAAATGGATGGAGAAAGTTTAAGATGTGGAAGTGCATATAAGGAATGTACTGGAACTAAAAAGTCAGGGAATAAACTTGGCCTGGTGGCCATATATTCAAATACAAGCGAGGCATAAGAAAGATGCAGAAATATATGGATTTTATAAGGAACCCTTAGAATTGGACCAGATATTGTTAGGGACAGATGATAAATTAATAAAGAAAATTTATAATTACTTATTGAACTTTAAAATGGAAGAAGAATATGTAAAAGAAACCATGATAGAATGGGCCAAACATTTTCGATATAGCATAGAACTAGACAATTGGCAAAAACTGTGGGAAAGAAATTACCAATTAACAATGTCAACAGCATACAAAGAAAACCTGTACAAAATGTTCTGTCGATGGCATTTGCCACCAGCAAGAATTGCAAAAATGTTCCAAAACATATCGCCAGAGTGCTGGAAATGTAAACATGCATCGGGATCCTATTACCATATGTCCAACGGCAAAAAAATATTGGTTAAAGATAAAAAGGTGGTTAGAAGAAATAACAGCTGAACAAATAGATTTAAAACCAGAATTGTTCCTACTAGGTATACTACCGGGGAAATACAACAAAAGAATTACATACTTAATGTTACATGAAATAACAGCAGTAAGAATCAGATATGCACAAAATTGGAAAAATGAAAGTATACCTATAGATGAAAAAGTAATAAAGAAAATATTAGACTGCACTGAAAGGGACAGATTAATGATGAAAATTAAGGATAAAGAAGAAACAGAGTATTATTTAACATGGGACTTATTGTACAAATGGTTAGAAAACAAATGCAGAAGTTAGTAACTTTATAACGAAAGAATATTAACAAAATAGAAGTAACTAAATATATAGAGAGATATATAAGCATATACACTATAAGTAATATTACTATTGGACTGTACTTGACTATAGATTAAAGTGTATAGAGTGACTAGAGGTGAAGACTATGTGGTATAACTATGAAAATAATGGTTATAATTGTAGTGTACAATATTATGCATATTCAAAATAGATTACATTGTATAATTATGAGAATGATAGTCATAATCAAGTGTATGATATGTGTACTTAAAAGAGACTTGATACAGACAGTACACTGTTGTTGCAGAAATGGAAACATGATGTATAATAAAGAAAATGTATAATAAAAAATAATACAAAAAAGAAAAAGAAACACACAAGACACAAAAATCCATATTAAACCTGCAAATCACTAAAAAAAGGAATGTACTGGATACTTTATTATCTATTGTAAGTAATGCATGTTTGTACAAAAAAGTAAAAAACAGCTTTGTATAACAGCTTGTTTGTGTCGACTTTGTTATATGAAACTGCAACCTAGGTATGCTAGTAAAACATGAAAGTAGTAAGAATGAAGTAACAATTGGGTCCTTTTAAAGAAAGTGTGGTAAAATCAGAAAAGATGCTCAGGAATGAATGTGTCCTGAATGAATGAAAATTGACTACAAAAGTGAATGAGTACAGTGAAAGATGTACATTGAAGTGAGTATAGATACAATTGTTTAAAAAAAGGAATATTTCAAAGAAGGATTAGTGGATTGAAAAAAGAAGACTAAGAATGTTGTGACTGTTTGGAATGGATGAGATCCTCATAAAAGGACAGTTTTAAAAAGCTTCAAGAATAGATATGGAGAAAAAATATGAACTGATATAGAGAATGGTATTGGTATAAGATTTAACTATATTAAATAAAGCTATATCTCATATCTTTAAGTTTCTTTCTTTCTTTCTTTGTATTTCTGACCTTATATATTTTATATAACTTCGTTTAACCTAAAAGAGAATAGTATCAAAAATATATGTTTTCAAGTACGTATATGCACAAACATGCATGCATAAAACAAATAAATATTTAAGCTCCATTAACAATTGGTACAACCCCATGTATGATCCCATGTATGGTAGTTTTATAAAGAATTCCACAGAGCTTGAGCAGTCTCAAAACAAATTTTTCTTTAAAAAAGGTAAGCAACCTTGACAGGTACTGGCAAACATCCTAGTGAATGAGAAATTAATTCCAATTGTGATAATTCTAGATAATGAGTTAAAATACCATATATTAATGGATCAATAAATTTAAAAAGAAACCACATTTATCCATGGTATGTTTTAAAAATGTGACTGTTCCATGTCAAAGAACTCTTTCCACTCAACAAAATTATAATTTATCTGGTTGTATGTACTGTAAAGTATATATAATAGTTCTTGTGTTATTAATTTATTTATTTATATCTTGCCTTTTTCTTTTTATAAATAACTTAAGGCAGTGAACATACCTAACACTCCCTCCTTTGATTTTTGAAGATACCTACACTCCCTCCTTTGATTTCCCCACAATAACAACTCTGTAAAGCTTAACATCTTTTTACACAACCATTTTACATAGGTTATATTATTATGCATAGAATAAATGAATATAGTTTAAAGTTTTCAAGCCAAGCTCACAACCAATTTAGCTAAATAAGCAATAAGGCCCTAAATAATGTCCAGATTTGCTTTATTCAGAAAACGTTTAATTTAAATTTTTAAAAAACCTAGTTTATCAATTTATCCTGGGAATTCTTCATTATAGGAATAATATTTTAATATTATTTCAATATTTACTATTATCTTTTATTTTAAATCTCTTGGCGGAGATAAAAATCCCAGATTTTGGATCTTCGTGGCTAGGTAAAAATATTGATTTTCATTTTATTCAAATAAGTTTAATGACTGATTTAGGACCTTAACATCTCTGTAAGTTTGGCTGTGTCCCCAAAATAATTCATTTATTCATGGTTATTCTACATTTGCAATTAATCAGCTTAGTAAAGTGCTTCATTTGGTGTGTAGGTATTGTTTAAATAAATCTGGGAACACTAACCTTGTCACATTCAGGGGTCGAGTGTGGGAATGAATCTTTAGAAGACAGGGGGGAAATACTTAAAGGTCTGGTCATCAGAGATTTCAGCTGGACAATCAGAATTTATTTCTAAAGCTGATGGTATACCAAGCAAGCACCATGGCATGTTTTAAGGTCTCCTTAACTTGCCTGAGAAAATTGTATAAATCACAGCAATAAAATCTTCCCTTTCAAAATGCTAGTGCTGAAGAGCCCTGACCAGTTTTTGACCTCCTATTGGGGGGCCCCAGCTGACCCTAACTTAGAAGTTCAAATGGTCAATAGCAGGTCACGGGGGGCAGTTGCTGAGCCATTTTAATTTCGCTTTGATTATAAGGTTAAACTTATGCCACACAGGTATACTTTCTGATATTCTCCAGTTTTTATGCTATGTGCAAACCATACTGTCTCAAGGAACAACTGGCAACTGTGCACTGTCTTTCACACCTTTCACTTTTCCTTTAAAATAAACATAAGAGAAAAGGAAGGGGAGAAAACCGCTCACACAAACAGGTTGCTTTCCTTCTGGCATAAACCATGTTGGTCGTTTATCAGCATAATGGATCTATAGACAACCTTAAACAATTGTCAAACATTCTTTTAAAAGCCATTAATTTTTCAGCTAAAATATATCTGTTTTGTGCATTTGTTGAACCCTTCAGTTGTCATTGGAAGGGGCCTGTAAAACTAAGCAGAGGCCTGATCAGTTTTCAGTGAGCTTTGAGCCTCAGAGTTCACCTGGGTCACCCACAAGATTTATGAGACTTAGTACGAGGTCTGATTGGACTGTTAGGCCCAGAGAAAGCTGACAAGTCTCCTCCAACACAGAGAGTCCACGAACTCCACTCATAGGCTCCCAGTGGGTGTCAAAGAGGCAGCAAAATTGATGGGCTGTACAGATACCAAAGTGGACATCAATAAAAGGAGATGGATGTTAACCACAGAGTGACATACCTCGCTGCTGGGATGGTGGGGGAAAGGGGGAACAGTTAAAAAAAAACACCGGAAAGTTATTTATACAAGCTTCAAGGACAAGAGGCTTGTCACTACTTTCTTGAGGATTTAATCTTCAAATGCTCTGTTTTCTGGATTTCATCATTCTCTAGTTAGTCTATGTACAAACACAAATTGTTTCTGAGTCTGATCACCTCAGTGATTCCAGTATAAAAAAATAATATATTTAAATATCTAAACTTCTCCACCAAAAATCAGGAAGGCTAAAAACAAGACTATATTTCTTTTAAATGAGCATGTTCCACTAAAGGAAGCTTCACTGAAGCAATCCTTATAATAAAATGCATAAGGTTTTTTATATGGAGCAGTTTGTCTTCCAAAATTAATTTAACCTCATTTCCATGCCTTTGTGTTTCATTTAATTCATTTTATGTCCAAGAAGAGAAAGGTGAAAAGAAAAGCCAACTCCTTATCTACAGAAGCATTTTAGCAAAGATTGTTTGTACCATATGACACTCCACCAATGTCATATCTCATACTATTATAAATAATAATCTAATAATTTTACTTTAATGGAACATCATACTAATCAGTACTTGATATATTATGCATAAAATATAGCTAACATCTTGTAAGAGTCTCATTTAGCTGCTGCAAGGTTAAAATAGTTTATAAATCAAAGGATGACCTATATCGGGAAGGTTCTACAGTAGACAGAAAGGGACCTTGATGCATGCTTGATGTAGATATGCAGAGACTTTTCACAGGAAGTATATGGTTTTCATATGTTTCCACTCCTCCCTGATATATAGACTGCTTAAAGGAGTAATGCTGCACTGACTTATGATAGCATTATCTACAACTCATATTCTTGTCTTTTGCAATGTTGTCCAATCGAAAAAAAGAATTCCACTGCAAACAGACTGCTGATTATAGATAGACTTTGTCTTCATTCACAAGCCTAATCCATGGGTTCTGAGCACATCAAAGTTCTATAAGCATAACATGCGTCTCCATTGCATTTATTTCACATATAAATGCCCATTGGTACACTTGTACAGAATTTCTTCTTTTACACGATCAGTATTTGTACTGCATATGCTGAAGATAGCTGAACCTTCATCAGGCTTCTGCATTTGCTCACTTGAGGAGTCTTTCTCACATGATTGCATTGTCTAGACACTTAACAGCTGATCACACTTGATAATATAGCAAGAATGTAGAATAATTACATTTAAGTACAAGTCAAATTAATTTAAAGTATTGTCATTGGCTGCTTAAATTTGTGCATAGTTTTCTAAATTGAAATTATTAAAAATAAATAGATATTAAAATAGATATTCAGTTAAAATTCATTTTTAAGGAATGGCTGCAAATCCAGGAAAACCTTTGGAGAGAACTAGTTTAAAAAAGGCATTCTAAGGAAAAAGAAAAGTGGACTTCATATAGTCAGAAGCCGTTTTTTGTTTTGCCTAGATGGCTGATGAAATCTTTTCAATTTTATCATCCAGTCTCTTCCAGAGTTATTTCCTATTGCTATCATTTTATATATGATTTAAAGTAACTTTATTTCCAAAGAAGTCAATGAGAAGGGGATTGTTTGAATGGGAATATAGTACCAAAATGTAACCCTAATCCAATAATCATTGTATATGTTACATTAAGTATCTAAGGGTTCTGGAGAATCTATCAATCCTGTAATGTCAATCAAGAATTTGCACCTGTATAATTTTCTAGGAGATACTGAAGAATTAAAGTTAATAGTGAGCTACTGGAGAACTTTCTCAAGAAATATTAAACCTGTGTTTATTCCAGCTTTCATGAAAGACAATGAAAAACTTTCATATTATCCTGGAGAAACATGTCTGTCAAATTTGATCATTATCAATGAATTTTTAAAAATAGATATTTGAAAGTTTAAAAAAGTAAATTATTCCAATACTTTTGCTATATTATACTTAAAGTGTTTATTTCCCCCATTCTTTGATGTTATACAAACAAGAATTAATATATGATCTGTGTACTTCAATATATTCAATCAGATAAAAAGAAATGCCAGATATACAACCTGTGTATCTAGGTATAACATACCTCTGCTCACTGCCTCTGCTTAAACAAGATGGATGCACAACACATATAGTCAAGAATCAAAGGATCATATAACCCAGATAAATAAGTATCTTATGAAGCACATAATGCTACAAATATTTTAATACCTAGCAGTAAAATATAAAAGTTTTAGGACGTGGTCATATAGGACACTTCCCTATAAAAAAATTGGTTAGGGTAGTTGTAAAACGTAATAATTTGTTTCTTTAATAGAAATTGCAATGTGCAATCATGTGGAAGAATGCTACTCTGACATAACTAAAAGGATATCCATAAGTATTATATTTGCATTTAATGTTTGTATATACATGATTCTGAATTATTTGAAAAGCCTCCCTATCCTATCTGTTTCTGATATTCATTTATGTGCATACTGAAATGAAACTCGCTGGAATAATATTTTCTAATAGCACTCCTGGTACATTCAACTTTTATTGTTTCCCATTTCGCTGAGTTTTTTTCCCTACCATAATCAAAATGGATATTTGGTTGAAACCTTTGAATAATTGAATTTTTGGGCAGTACCTATGGAATTATTTTAAATATTTCAAATGCATGTATGTTTTTATTTGTCAGCACAATTAAGTGAGCATAAAGATTTTTCATCCAATTTAATATCAATTCACTTAGCAGCTGTTATGTATAGAACAAGCAAATTGCCCTCTTGCCTAGGCACTATTACAATGATCAGTGATGCTTGACATGCATTTGTCTCTACCAAGCTTGTTGAGAACATGTTGAATATTATTCAGAAATGAAGCAAGCATTCATATTCATTCATATTCAATAGTACAGTATTAACTATAGCAAAGAAAAAGAGGATATGTAGGACATATTTACAAAAATATACACATTATGCACACTCATCCCCTGATGAGAATAGAAATTAACATCTCAAGAGGAGGTATATATCTGTTAATGGATATCACACCCAACAAATATATTTTAATACATGTGAAAATACTACCCATGGATTTTGTCTTTCTCAGAAATTCTCTCAAGTAGGTCTGAACAATTCTTATTTCTGTTGTTGTTACTAATGTTCTACTATTAAAATGGCCTATAAAGTGAAAGTGATTTCTATAAATAATGCTCACTGTTAAGTTTGCATGAAGAGTCAGACGCGAGGAGTTCCAGCAAAGACTTTATTAGTGACTACAGCTCGAATGGACCCGTCCTGGCTTGGCTACGGCTGCTTCTTATAGCCTGCAGCCATAGCTGCCAGCCAATGGGAGTGCAGGGTTTCTTCCCGCACTATTTAAACCAATACCATTTGACATTTTACAAGAACAGTTCAAATAAACCAATAACATTCAAACCTACATACATAACACTCACCCCCTATAGATGTAAAAAAAAACCCAAATTATTACAGAAAACACTTATTCTGCCATTTTTCTTATACTGACCTTAATATTTTTGCTATGGATGTGACTAGAATGGTCAAGAGAAAGATACTCTGAAATAACTACCCACTGATATTTGGGCTGGAAGAGCACTATAAGTTTGGAAATAGCACAGGATGTAATCAACAACCTTGTAATCTACTAGTAGTCTTCAACTTATTACCACAGTTGGGACCAGAATTTCCAAGTCAGTGCAGTGGTAAGTCAAATCAGACCTGATTTTACAACAATTTTTATGGATATCATTATGTGAATCACCATGGTTGTTACCCATGGGGAAATCCAGCTTTCCCAATGGTTGTTCTTTGCTGATAACCAGCAAAAGAGAGACAAATTATAATCCTAATTATGAACACAGGATGCTGCAACCAGTCATAACTGTGAGCCAGTTGCCAAGTGCCCCAATTGTGATCATGTGACATTGGGGTGATAAGAGAGTCATAAGAAGAGATACAGATTATAAATCTATAATTTTTCTGAAGCCATTGTAACTTCGAACCATTGTTGAACAAATAGTCATAAGTTGAAGACCTGCACTCCATTCAAACATTCCAGCTTTGCTTTAAGAATGGCCCTGAAAATATTGTTACATTATAACTGCTACAACTGATTGAGACCCTCTCAGGTGAAGGCGGCTTACTCATTAATCCTGCACACAAATAATACAAAAATGGAATTACAATTGGAACTATACGTCATCCAGGGTCATTGATGGAGATGGCTGGCTACAGAAATTGAATAAATAAATATGCTGGGTTGAACATTTATGTTTGATACTAATATTTACATTGGGAGAAATAAATTGTGTTTTACTTGCAAATGTATAAAACTCTTATGCTTTATGGACTCTGTATACATGCAAATATCCATTTATTTCATTGGCGTGGAAATGTTTTCATAAAAAGCTGTTTATTTTAATTTTAAATTCTTATGTATTATTTTAAAGAAAAGGTTTAATTAGGAAAAAAATCCCAAGATCTGCATTAACTGTGGATGGTTCAAAAGTTATTTTATCCTACTTCAAATCTGACAATCATTAATCATTCTACTTCTAGCACAGTCTTATGCTGGAACTGTGCTGTCTTCATTTTACAGTAATCTCTCTAGCAGTCTGCAGCTTCTCTTGCTTTCTACGCTTCAATTAAAATTTAAAGCAAAGCATCATTATGGAAATACCTTCCATTGGGCTTCCATACCAGTGTTTCTTCAGAGTGACAGAGCCATTGGGCCTTGAGAAATTGCTGGACAATTCTCCTTTCCCCCAGTAAAAACTGAAGAAATCATCACATAAACTATCTGTCAACAACTTAGGAAAGAAGTTGGGGGTTAGGGTTATTCAAGTCTAGTTCATTTAAAACATTTTCATTGAATGAATGTGAGATTTGATATTTTATATAAACTTTTTCTTTATGATGACAGCAATTAAATTAATGATAACACAGTACAGGTTTTAGCACCTAAAATATTTAAAAGCCTTCTCATGTGTGCCCACCTGAACCAAAGGATAGGATAGCAATATCGGTGTGTGAAGTTCCTGATTTCGTAAACATACAACTTGGCACATCCAGTGGAAATGAGTGGGCCTTACAATCTTGCTATGATATCCCTAGATTTGGATTGAAATGGTGTTTGTGCTTATCTCTTTTTGATTGTCAGTGGCACAGGGCTAAGAGCTATTTCCTTTTGTTACCCAATCTACTTTGTGCAGTTGATACATTAATTGGTAAGCATGGGTTAAGGTACATGTTTCCAAGGATGTGCATTCCATTTATCTTGGCTTCAGTGAGATTGACATTGTGAATTATGAAGTCAAACCCTAAGCTACAAGATGCCTATAAAGATTAAGGCATTTCCTCACTTCCTTAACAATTAGCAACACTAGTCTGCTAAGCAGAGATCAATTGTAATTGGGAAGCTGAAAGAAGACAATAAACAAATTACTTGTGTTTTCACTGAAGCCTGTTGGTTTACAAGCCCAACTGTTATTTAATCCCGAAGCCTTGTTGTAGGCTGTAAATTATCCATTAGAGTTGTCAGTGGGCCTTGAAAAAGAGTTAGTTACTATTAGCTGAGGTAGGTACAAAACAATCTGATTCTTTACTTCAGATGAAACTGAGTATCTATTAGTTATAAATGACTTTCAAAGTTTGCTGCTTTTATCTGTGAGCTTCATATTATAGCTGTTTGATGTGAGTAAAAATAGCATACATTTGACTGCCACAAGCCTTTGTGACAGGTTAAAAGAAGTACAGTTCTTAGAATTAGTGTCCATGATGTGTCAGGAGTGACTTGATTTAAAATAAGGCAAATGAAGAATAACCTGAACCATATTTTTATTTTCATAATAATCGTAACATTACAGCAACCTGTCTTGTCTTTTTGATCTGAAGAGACATAATCTATAGCTCCATCACAAGCAATAAACTGCCTGGATTAGCATAGTATACTGAAGGTTGTACAGACTGTAAAATATGAAAATACATACTATTGTAGGAAGTTAGCACCCACACCTCTCCTAGAAAATTGAAATATCCTAGGAAATATTAAAAAGGCAGCATATTTCCCCTAAAAAGAGTAGAAAGTCAGGAGCAGAAACTCACCTCAGATGTAGAAGCTCACCCCCACCTTTGTTAATGGGAGGCCATTAAGGCCTGGGCCAGAATACTTTACATAACAAAGATCTCCAGGTAAAGCTATAGCAATTGCCAAAAGCCCTTTTCAGTGCATCATCATCCAGCAAGGCTCAACCAAGCCTGGAACTCAGGACAGCCTACAGAGTTGCTCCTGCATGGCCTCATGGGAGTCTGACAACCAATCAGAATACAAGCTCCAATTCAAATCCCAACAAAGTTATAAAACCCAGGCAGTCTCAGCACCTCAGCCCGTTTTTGATCCCTTCCTTCAGCTTGAAGCATGTGATCACCCTTCCTTTTAACACTGGAGCTCCAGGCCATGTGTCCTGTCCACCATTAAACCTTCCAAACAGCCTCCATGTTTCCAGTGTCTTTTTCCCCACTTGGAACTGAACCCAGAAGGATATTTCTTCCAACACTATATGATGCAAGGAGAGTCCATTTTTTTTCAGTCTCTGGATCCCTTCAAGATATGACATCAAAATTAAGCAGTGAAACATCAAATTACAGTAGCACAATTTATTATCTATTTGTGGCATAAATGTTCAACAGATTTAACAAAGGACAATTATAATAGGTCAAATTATTCCATTAATGGTAAAAAGACATGGGTTCAAAATTCTATTCCATTCTCTATAACATAGTCATACTTCTATCAGGATCCCACTGAACTAAAAAAAAAGAATCATTCCTTGATGGCTACAAGGAGAATGGAAGAATCATGTAAGGAGTCAATTTTTTCTATTACCAGATACACTCATTTTTTTAAAGCTGGAAATAAGGTTGATGATGATTTATAAAAAAAACAAGCAGAGAAAAAAATAGAACATATTCTTAATACAGTTTTAATCCCTAACATCTCTAGATTGTTCCTTTGTTTCCAGCAGTTGATCTTGTCCAGTCCATTTGAAGCCTTGGTTTCAATATTCTGATATTGAACAATTCATGTTTCAGGTTCTATAAGCAGATTCCAATCAAGATGAAACGGATTTGCCAAAAGGTAATTCAGTGAACAAAACTAACAGTGGAAGTATTTAGAATCAATAGGTATTAGAATTATTAAAGGACTGAGAATTCCATAAATATTGGCATGGGATATGGCAAAGAGGCTAACACTTTAATAAAACTGTGATCAGCAATCATCTTTCAGACTATTCTCTCCAATTACACAATAAAAGTAACCTTCACTCTTAAAGAAAAACTAAAATGCAATGGGAGGCTTAAAATGTAAATTGTGTGAGACTAACTAGGCTGGAACCAACAGATTTTGTCTGCAAAAATCTGGACACTAGCTAGATAGTAGCAAAGAGTTAGAATTGTCTATAAATTAGTACTGCTACCTAGTGATTTTCCAGACATTTATAGCTGAGATCAGGTAGCCTTTCAGTAATGCATATTCTTGAGAGTGAGATGTAGGAAAGTGGTGCTTCAGTTTTTCTGCTGCCTAAGATTCAAAGCAAAAAGGAAACCAACTCTTCTTGATTTAAGATTACCCACAAAAGAGGTTTATTTTGCAAAAATTAGGAACACTGGAATTCTTACTCTGTAAAAATGGACTGACAAAGTCCCATGTCTGGAAGATTGCTGTTTGTAAGACAACCATTACTACAGACAGTGCCAAACTAAAAGAATCATTAGTCAAAGTCAGTGTGGGTAGTTCCAGTACAACAAAATAATTTATACTATATCTGGATCATGATCTACAAAGGATTAGGTTATAAGTTATATACATCCTCTGATTGGTTAAAAATGAGAAGTTATTTGAATTGTCATAATTTTATTTCATTCAACCTTGTTATGTTGAAGTTGTAGCTTAAATGAACACTTTAAAAATCATATTTCAAATCTTATTAGGCAGTAAAATATGAATACAATAAAAATAGTAATATTTTTATTATTAATTTTTCAGATTTATAGACTGTCCAATTCCAAAACAATCTTTCACTATTGCTGATTAAGAGGGAGTAACCATTATTTCAAAAGGAAAAGGTGCAATTATTTACCTTCTTTTGGTTGGTTGATTGATTGTGCCATCAAATTGTTTTCTACTAACAAAGGATAGCGAAGTTGTAAAGGCAATATATTATACACAGGAAAAATTGTCAAAATCAATTTTCAGGGGTCTCCTGTAGAAGATAAATAAGCAGCCACCATCCAAGATTAAATTCTGGCCTAGTGAAAGCCTAATAAAGTACATTAATAAAAATATTTTAATTTTTTTTTGTAGGCAAATACAGAAGTCTTCACTTACTATTGATTTACTGTAAGTCCTGCAGAGATGGACATGAACAGAGGAGATAGTTTTCATGGCATCCTTCAACCATTCTGAAGAGAGCTTGAGTAGCACAAAGAAGTGCTGGCTGAAAATGGAATTGGTAGAATTTTGTTTTCCTGTTCCTTGCAAGACAGAAGTATCTGTCATTAATGGATGCTTTTGTCAACAGAATATAATATCTGAACCAGAGTGGTATAGACTATGATATTGGCTGGCTGGGTTTAAAGCCACCAGAGATTCTATAAAACTGATGCTGGCTGAAATGGATCTAATCCATGCAGCAGATCTCTTATCTTACACAGAGTGCCTCTTGACTATTCTATGAGCATTGGGAGTTGTTTTATGTTTCCAGACCTTTGAACCATCAAGACCAGTATTATCTATGTGGCCATTAGCAACCCTCTGACTGAGGTTTTTTGCAAATAAAAAATCAACTGCAACTAATAATATCAAGCTAGGATAGCAGTTCTAAATCCATCATCCACCTAATCCACCATCAGTCATGAGGTTTGGTACAATTTCACTTCACATCCCTCAGAGGGTTTTTGCAGTGGTGGAATTCAATTTTTTTTACTACCAGTTCTGTGGGCGTGGCTTGGTGGGCGTGGCAGGGAAGGATACTGTAAAATCTCCAGTCAGAGGTGGTATTTGCCGGTTCTCTGAACTACTCAAAATTTCCACTACCAGTTCTTCAGAACTAGTCAGAACCTGCTGAATACCACCTCTGGGTTTTTGTAAGAAAAGAAGAACAAACACATATACAGCCCTCAGATTACTGGAGGCAAGGCAAGAAACATGTAATATTGCTGCTTTTGTCATGCTCTTTCTCTGAAGTTGGTTGAAATCTGTTAGAGAGACATGCTATATAAGCCATTGACAGTTGTTAGGTCCTGGTGGAGTATGAATTTAATGAATAAATAAAAGCAAAATTGTAATTTCAATGTGATGAATTTCCAATATGATGTAGGAATGTACAAATGAATATCAAGTTGGCAAAAGTATGCAAGAGCCTTTAGCAGATTTAAAAGGAAGAAAAACAACATCTCAGCCCTAGGAAACATCAGAAAAAGAATCAAGGTAGCCGTCTCTTGATTCTGTATGGCACAAGAAAAGGCAGACAAAAGCTCTGATATATCCTATAATAATAAAGTAGTCCTTGAAATATCTTTTTCCTGGCCGGCCCACCTTGAAGGGCCCAAAGAACACTGCACTCTACAGTGATATAGACTAGAAAAAATAGGAAAACCTGTTAACTGATGTCTTTGTCATAGTTAAATACAGATATGTCAGTCTTTTCATTGCTAATCCTAATAATAATTGCCTCCCCAAGATCAAGGAAATGTTTGAATCAAGAAACTGATAGCTTTTCATATGTCTTTTTGTCATAAAAACAATGAGAAAGGCAGCAAAGTGGATTAACAGGTGGATAACGAGAGTCAACATAAACAGAGCACAGACTAGAGCCAATCCTTTGATTGTTAGGCATTTTTGAGCATCAAGTACCAAGCTGAAGGTTAGTTTTCAGAAGCCATAAAATGTGTTTAGTAAACTTTTCGCTAAAAATACTGATGCATAAGATTTTTAATTATTTTTACATATTTGAAATAGTCAAAATTATTTATATGCTAGCTTACTAAATAGGCATTGCAATTATAAGAAATACTTTGTTAAATAACTTAGGCCAATTTCATCTCATCTTCATTCTATTTCTATTGTCAAAAAGGGCTGTAAAGCCACAATAAACAGGATCATTACTACTATGTTTTCTGTGTTCTTACCAAACACGGGAAAACAAGCATCAAGGTGTTCAATGAATACAGGTTTATTGCATGCCAACACGTTCCAGAAGAATCTGAATTACTAAAGGTTAAAACAAATTGTCAGTAGATAAGAGTCATTGGAATTCAAGATGGGTTGGACTTAGATCTCTTATGGACACAAAGGGACTTGAGACTGATGACATGCTTGACTCCTCCCTGGGGCTCAGCCTGGTCATGTCCTATAGTTCTACCATGTTTCCCTGAAAATAATATCTGGTCTGATATTTTGGGAGGGAGCTCAAGCATTGGGGTTTATTTTCTGGGAAACACAATATCAGGGTGATTAGCTGGACTGGGTACCCCACCCCTTGGCATGCACCATGCCCCCGAGCAAGTGCATGGGGACCAAACGGTATCCAGCAGCAGCTGCAGCCTGCCAGTCCTTGGTCAGCGCACTCTGGGGCATATATTTCCAATATATAACCCTCAGCGAATGTAAGTAGAAAGAAAAAAATGGAAATCTGAACATGAGCAAAAGGATTTTCCCTTACTGTATCCTAAAATGGTTGAAGATGGTTGAGATTATTAGGAGTTAATTTCAGAGTACTATTAGCAGTTTGTTATGTAAAGAATATCTATAGGGAAATCTGAGCAGTTACAGACTTCAGAGGGATAGAGAGGAGAAGTTTAACCTCTCCTTCTCTGCCACTTGTGACAGAAAACAATCACATATCTAGACAGCTATTTGCATTTCAAGGGAGCTTATTTGTAGTTCACTGAAGCCATGGTGGATTTTTGCCCTCCTGTTCAGAAGTATTTTTCTCATTATCATAACAGGGGAGGGAAGAGTTAAATCTTCCTTCCATGCCTGTTCTGATGTCATTAATTACTAGCTCCACCGGCATACACAGGGACAGGCACGCACACACACACACACACACACACACACAGAGCAGTTTTTATTTTTAAAATCCTAAACGCCTTATTGAAAATTTAGTTGTGTGTAGAAACTAGAGACTAGAAATCCTTTCCTTCCTCCTAAATTCATTTCTAGCTTATTTTATTTGTATCTTGCCTAATTTGTGGAGCCAATAATGTATGTGGAATGTACATATGCAAACAAAGAAAGCATTAAGAATCTTTCAGGATGATAAATACCTTGCTGAGCTCTTCCTGATAAGGTTAAGAAATGGAGGCTTTAGCTTCCTGGCCACAACCCTTTCCCCTTTGCAGCTTTCCTTGGAGACAGTAGGTTCTCATCTCCTTTCACAATAAAATATTATTTTTATAGATCCATTATTTCAGTTGCATCTCATTGTCATTGCATATTCATGCAGTTATGACATTATGTCATGGTTATGAATGTATATAAAAATACTAGATAAATCATCCTAATGAGATAAACAATCAATAGAACTGCCTCTTAATCATCCAAGACATCGTTTGTGACCTGGATACATTATAAATACACACTGCAGATTGCAGCAATATTATTCAGCCAGGTAAATCCCAACAAACTCAGTCACTGTTTAGCACGTCATGCCTCACTGTGTAATACAGAGGTCACCTCATTGGATCAGCAAACTTCACAGTGTGAAGTACGTAAAGAGGGTAAGATTCTGACGAGCTTTGATGATTGGTATCTACTTTATTCCACTGTTTCCTATCCTCAGTCAATGGCATTAATTCTGTTTCTAATTAGAATTGTACAATTTAATTCTTCTGCTCTGGGCTACACCAAAGATATGGTTCATGTAACAGTAGCTTGGAGCATGCATGCTCCTTGTAATCACGCAACCAATGCTTCAAGAGCCAGTACTTCTGATGTTACAAACTGCAGTTGGGCATACACTGGGGATCATTTCCCCAGCATGAGAGATCATCAGTCTGTGAACCCCCTGCCGGGTTTCCCCAGTTGAAACCAATCTCTTTGCTGCTCTAAAAGAGCTATGCTTCTGTTAACAGTGATGACTCCATACATTATTGTGGATTTTTCCCCTTCTGTGAGTCAAATGTCATATACAACTGTCATTTATATTCTATTTGTTACTCCTCAGCTATTTTTTTAAACTCTGTGAATATATAGTCAGGGACATTCATACATATGTGTACCACCTATCCATATGATCCTTCCTCCGATAGGCACAGATTAACACAAAACTCAAAATTTAATTCAACAATAAGCTCTGGGACAAATGGGTGTATTAATATAATTTGTTGCAACACTTTAAAGCAGCTGCATCTTTTCCCAAGATTACAAATTGCCCCAATGCCCCACATAGCTGCAACTTAATCCCTACAACCAGCATAGCTACTTTAAAGACCTACATCGTCACCCACAAATATAAATAAAATTAAGAGTCTTCCCAACCAAGCTTAATATAAGCAATTACTTAGATTAAAGTATCCACTGCCTTTGGCAGTATTTATTTTAACATATCGATCAGTCCTTGTGGATAATAATCTGAAACTGGTGTAGGCAGAGGTATGTTAATATTAACACAAACTAATTTTAGATACCTTTCATGATTTCTAATAATTTCTTTCTTCTTATATATGCAAATGATTTCAGAGTATGGTATTCATCATGTGACAAAGAAAACCATTTTGCTAACTGATAGCCACCAGTCAGAATAATCATACTAACAAATTATATATATGGATAAATTCATTGAATATTTCCAAAACAATCGGAGGAATCACAAATTATAAGAAATTATATCATTTGTTTGGTTTAATTTAGTAAGTTTTGTAAAACCTGTTAAGTTTGCATGAAGAGTCAGACACGAAGAGCTTCAGTGAAGAGTTTATTAAGTGACTACAGCTCGAATGGACCCGATTTGGCTGGGCTACGGCTGCTTCTTATAGCCAGCAGCCATAGTTGCCAGCCTATCAGAGTGCAGGGTTTTCCCGCACTTTTTAAACCAATCTTACTTGACATTTTACAAGAACAATTCAAACTAAACCAATGACGTTCAAACCTACATACATAACACCCCTCCCCACTAGGTTCAGTCCATACCAAACCCTAACCTATCTAATGTATTCTTTTAAATAGGTGAGGCTCTTGCGTGTACGTGGGACTTCCAGAAGTGACTGTTAGAACTTCTAACCCATCTGCCCAAGTCAGCAAAGTCAGGTAGTGATGTGCACATTTCCACTGGGACTTCCTGTGAAAGAAGACCCTGTTTGACTGTTAGAATCTGGTCTCTCCTCCCCCCATCATCAGCCCAGCACCCAAGTCAGGTAGTGATGTGCAATCTTCCACTTCTAAGGATGGATTTTGGCATGGTGACAGGTTTTGGAATGGTTCCTGTCGTAATGGCTCGTTACACATGGGGTTGATTCTTGCTTGCTGATTTTCCTCCTGTTCCTCCCCTTCCCCCCTAGAATTGACATCAGGTGAGGGAACTAGAGAGGAACAAGTGCGATGTTCCTGAGAGAACCTGGATCTGAGTTGATCAATGTGCCTGCTCCAGAAGAGTCCATCCTCTGTTTGCACCCTGTAAAAATGAGGGCATGTGATCTGAGTTATCTCAGCAGGAATCCACAAAGGTTCACCTATAAGGTTCTTAGCATAAACAGAATCACCCACACTGAATGTGCGAACTTTGGAAGTGGAATCTAGTGGTGCGTTGGGTGCATAAGTGGGATGAAGGTGGTCAAAAGAAGACCTAAGTTTCCTACCCATCAACAACTCTGCTGGGGATAAGTTATTAGATGGGTTAGGAGTGATGTGCTGAGAAGCGTCCCCAGGACCCAGTTGCTGAAGCCCTTGGTAAAAGCGAAGTGCCCAGGGGCAGTAAGGGCATGTCTGATACCCTGTTCTGCTAAATAGGATTCATAAAGGTTGGATGTAAATTGAGGGCCATTGTCAGAAACAAGAACATCAGGTAACCCATGGGTTACAAAAGTTTTTGAGCTGTTTGATGACAGCAACAGTTGTGGTGGATGCCATGGGGATTACCTCTAGCCATTTGGAATATGCATCTACCATAATAAGAAAGGTGTGCCCTCTGGTAGGGCCAGCAAAATCAATGTGAATCCTGGACCACGGGCCCCTAGGATATTCCCATTCCTGTGGGGGCGAGAGGTGGTGCAGGCCTGACTACCTGACAGTTGGGACAAGATGCAACCCAGTTTTCAACCATTTTGTCAATACCTGGCCACCATACATAACTCCTGGCCAATCCCTTCATCCTTACAATACCAGGATGACCCTCATGTAACATTTCCAAAACCTCTCTTTGCAGTTTTGCAGGAATAACCACCCTGTTACCCCACAAAATACATCCTCTTAATACAGATAATTCAGTTTGCCTGGACTTAAAAGGTTGGGCAAGGTGAGGTAGATCTTGAAGAGGCCAACCTTTCTTAATCCAGCCTATAACAGGAGCCAACACAGTGTCTTTGGCAGTCTCTCTGGCAATTTCAGCAGCATGAACTGGAAGCTTGGCAACAGTTTCTAGGAAAAAGGTGTGTGTTTCAGGTTCAAAGTCCTCCTTGTGGCAAGGAGTGGGCAACGACTCAGTGCATCAGCATGTCCAATGTCCTTGCCAGGCTTGTGGATAAGTTTGTATGAATAAGCAGCAAGAAATTCAGTCCACCTCAGCATTCTTGGTGACAGGATAGTAGGTGTAGGCTTGTCTCCTGCCACAATGCCTAACAAAGGTTTGTGATCTGTAACAATGGTAAATGTTCTCCCATACAGATATTCATGAAATTTCTTAACAGCTGCAACAATTGCCAATGCCTCCTTGTCCAATTGGCTGTAATTCCTCTCTGCTTTGGTCAAAGTGAGAGTAAAATGCAATAGGGGCTTCTCTCCCACTGGGAAGCCTGTGGCTCAAACCCCCCCACACTCCAAAAGGGGATGCATCACAAGTCAGTACAACAGGCAAATTCTCAGAGAACTGTATCAGTACAGCATCAGACATGATTAGTCTTTTAATACTGTTAAATGCTGATTGTTCCTTCCTGCCCCAGACCCAAACAGACTTTTTATCAAGTAATCTGTGCAATGGTTCAGCAATGGTTGCCTTCTGAGGTAGGAACATGTGATAAAAGTTAATGAGTCCAAGGAAGGCTTGCAAATCTGTTTTGCATTTAGGTCTATGGGCTTCTTTGATTGCTTTAACCTTGGCATCTGTAGGGTGGATGCCATGCTTGTCAATCATGTAGCCCAGGAACTCAACCTTGTCAGTTTTAAGAGTGCATTTTTCTTCCTTGACTTTTAACCCCGCTTTCCTGAATCTGGTAAGGACTTCTCTGAGTCTTTCTTGTAACTGAGTGTCATTTTCAGCAGAGATTAACACATCATCAAAGTAAGGCACTACCCCTGGCAGTCCTTGGAGCATTCTTTCCATAAGGCTTTGAAAAATGCCTGGTGCCATGCTTACTCCAAATTGTAACCTTTTACATTTGAAAGCACCTCTATGAGTCACAATGGTTTGGGCCTTTGCAGTGGCATCATCAACTGTTAGTTGTTGATATGCTTGGGCCAGATCCAATTTGGCAAAGACTGTACCCTGCCAAGTGAATGTAACAGATGATGCACCACTGGAACTGGATATGCGCTCTGCTGCAGCGCATGGTTCAGTGTCTCCTTATAGTCTCCACAGATTCTTACTGACCCATCAGTCTTGACTGGTATGACTATGGGTGTCTCCTATCTGGAGTGGTCAGTGGGCTCTAAAACCCCTTGAGCTATTAATTTGTCTAATTATGCATCAATTTTTCCTTTAAAGCAAATGCGACCCTTCTGGGCTTTAAATGAATTGGGGGCACCTTGGGGTCTAGGTTGAAAGTGATAGGGGTCCCCATATACTTGCCCAATCCTTCGCTGAAGACCTCTGGAAACTCAGACTTCAAGGCCTCCTCCCATTCAGAGTTGCTCATGTGATTGATGCCAGTCACCTCGATGCCTAGTGGATTGAACCACTCAGGTCCCAGCAAGCTTGGGCGATCCTTGTCCACGATGGTCAGGGGCAAACGTTTGGTGTGGCCTTTAAACTTCACGTTGAATTCTCTTGTTCCAACTACTGGAATCTTGTTCCCTTGGTAGTCTTTAAGAGTCAGTGCTTGCTTCTGGAAATGTTTCTTCTGAATGTTGGGAAGTAGCCTGTGAATAGTGTCCCATGACACCATAGATAAATAGGAGCCTGAGTCCACTTCCATTTGGCAAGGCCTTCCTTCAATGAGTACCTTCACATGTACTTTTCTGCTTCTCAAGGGTGAAGAATGACCAATGGTGACTGTTTGATGAGTTTCATTCTTCCCATTTGCTTCTGAGTTGCCCATTTTCTCACTGAAGTTGTTGGGCTTGAATTCGTTCTCAGGAAATTTCTTCCTACTAGGTGGAGTTCTGGATGATTTGCAGACTCTTGTTAGGTGACCTCTTTTCTCACAACGTAGGCAGATGGTGTCTAAAAACTTGCATTCAGTGTGGGGTGCCCCCCACAGCCTCTGCAATAAAATTCTTGCCTCTTTCTTCCAAGGTCTTTCCTTTTCTTCTCCATTCTGAGTCTATAAATTCCTTCCTCCACCTCGCTACAGTCTGAATCAGAATGTAATTGCTCGCAATGGGTTGTTGTGGACTTTTCCACATCAGAATGGCTTGAGGCCTTGTTAATTTTCTTCATGGCTGCTGCTGAGGACTTGGTTGCTTCTGCTGAAACAACTTCCTCTATGGCCTCCTTAAACGTGATCTTAGGTTTCATTAGTAATTTGCTCTGTAAGACCTTATCTTTAAGGCCTAGAACAAACCTATCACTCATGGCCTCTTCTAAGTTGGTAAACTCACAAGCACCCCCAATGTCCCTTAAACTTGCCATGAAGTCGTTAACATTTTAGCTTTCCCCTTGATCCCGATGATAAAACTCGTGTCTCTTAATGAGGCACGATACTTGTGGGGCGCAATGGGCTCTTAAAAGCTTTTCCAAATCAGGCCATTCCATTACCTTCAAGTCTGCAGCTCCCTCCAATGCCTTCGCCATCTTGAAGACTGCCGGACCGCAGTGCGTGAGAAATACCGCCCTCTTCCGCTTCTCGGAGATGTCGGTGAGGTCGTTTCCTTCCAAATACATTTGGAAGCGATCCGCATACGATTCCCAGTCTTCTGCCACCGATCGAACGGGCTGGGGGGGTGTTCAGCGCAGCCATCTCGCTCTTCTGCTTGTCTTCCGTGTCGTCTCTTCTTCAGGGGAATTCCATCCTCGTCGCCAGTGTTAAGTTTGCAGTGAAGAGTTTATTAAGTGACTACAGCTCGAATGGACCCGACTTGGCTGGGCTACGGCTGCTTCTTATAGCCAGCAGCCGTAGTTGCCAGCCAATCAGAGTGCAGGGTTTTCCCGCACTTTTTAAACCAATCTTACTTGACATTTTACAAGAGCAATTCAAACTAAACCAATGACATTCAAACCTACATACATAACAAAACCAATTGTTGTGTTATATTCTTTTTAAAAATGTGAAAAAAGCCTTGGATTAATTGTGATATGCAAACCCTGAAGGTGAAGCACTTCTGGACAGGTTCCTGAATGATGTCTGTAGGAAGTTTCTCCCTTACCAAAAAACGGAAAAATGGGGGCAAAGCATTGAAACTTATAAAGACCTCTGAACTGGCAGTTCTTTGATTGTAATAAAGCTAAGAGTATACCATTGGTATCTTTTTATTAGCCAAAGAGGAACTACACGCAGAATTTCAATGTTTTTTTTTTAATCTGAAGCAAAGATTTCATCTCACCAGCAACCTCTTAAAGGTATTTAACAGAAAACAACCACTCTAACTATAACTAAGTATCTCTGTAGGAAGACATACAAAGAGTTTAATTTAGCAACAGTCTGCACCATAAAATATTAGTCAAGTGCTAGCATAGCCATTAATACTCTTTTTTAACAGAAGGCAATTTCACAGACTCATTTACCAACTGGAATCTCCCAAGTCTAGTTGGTAATTGTTTTTTTTTATTCAGCTCTGCAAATTCCATTTAGTGCTTTTTAGCTGTTTCTTTGCATAAATGCGTTGAATGTTGTTAAATTGGATTAATAGCTTTTATATGTACTATATGTTATGCATTTGTTTAATTGGAGGTGTTTCAACTTATATTGCTATTATCTCTTTTTAAAAATGCCATCTTATTTTGCTGTTTTAATTTTATGGACTTTTTCTCTTGGAAGTACTTTATACAATAAATGTTTATGAACTATGCCTTCTAAATAGTTATATATTTATTGTAGGAAGGTGGGTTATTGGCCATTCTTAAGCTTAGATCCTTTTGTTTTTGCCCCAATCAAGCCTAGGGAGCCAACCAATTTATGAGAGTTAGAATCTAAATGAGAAATCACAACAATCTTATAGGAGTATTTAATCAGATTATGTTTCTAGTATGACTAAGATAGGAAATCAAATCATTATGCTACAGCCCAATACTTTTAATAAGTTCATTTCAATGCCTCAATATTGTTTGTAAGCCTAAATTTCCTTCACATTACCTCGTAGACCTACCAACAAACTTCCACAAGAACCTATTAAGGGCAGAGATTCATTCAGAGCAGGGCTGTCAAACTCATGGCCCGTGGGCCAGATGCATCACACACTGGCCACATCCATGCCCAGTTTAGCAAAGGAGGAAAATGTCATGATACATCATGTGATGAAAATGGATGCCGCAAGTTTGACACCCCTGATTTTGAGTGATAGTAGTACTTAAAAGTTGGATATCAAATGTCAATTTGAAGGGAGGAACAAATGTCTCCTACAGAATCAAACAGCCCTATTCCACAAACTAGTAACCACTATCAGCCGCAGAGTGATTAGACATGCCTTTAACATAAGTTTTTCTTCCCGTGTCAATCAACATGGTATAATATCCAATAGAGTGGATTTGCGTACTGTGCAGTAGGGTTTTACTAAATTATTTCTAAGGTCCGTTCCTTTTATTACATTTGATGATTTTGATAAAGCTCTGAAACCAGGAAGGACATGGAAGAAGATTCAAAGCAGAAAGTGGAAGAAGGTGGAGAAGGGAAAAGGGCAAGGGTTTCAAGAAAACACTACTTTGATAATCAGCATGTGCAATTTGCATTCTAAAGAATAAACAATGGGGCATGACAGCATTTCTGAATATATAAGAATATGTGTGATGACCCGGGACATGGCATGAAAGCAACACAGCCAGAGAACAGATCTAACTCCCCCAATGTCTCCACGTTTATTACAAATCCTGGAGCATAGATCTCACATGCACCTTCAGCAGCCTCTGGCTGTGAATAGTCCAGTAAGCCAGGTTAGCCAAACAGTAACCAGAGCCAGCAATCCAGCAAGCCAGGTTAGCCAAACAGTAACCAGGGGCAAGAAGTTCAGTGAAGCAAGCAAACTGGGAAAGCCCCACAAGATAAGAGCATAGTAATCTCCAGGCATCAGCAAGTGCAAATGAGGCTCCACAGATTCAACACTTATTCCCAACATATGCCCCTCCCACTAGCACCTCCTTACATCTTAGTCTCCAGGTGTGTCTTGTGAAGGGCAACGGGGCACTCTCCTCCCTCATAGTCAGCTCAGTCTGCGTTGTTCTTGCCTTCTCTCTTCTCTTCGTGCTCTAGGATCAGGAGGGGGTGGTCCTTGCTCTTCGCATAAGCTCTGTCTCTCCTGCTCCTCTCTGTCTGCAAGCCTTTCTAATCCTGAAAAGCCCTGCCAGGACTGAGTCTGCCCTTCCCCAGTTTCCTCCAAGGCCAATGGAGCTGCTCTCTCGATCTCTCTCAGTTCTTGTTCCTGCTCATCTTCCCCGCTAATTCATACTCCGACGGGGTCATGCCAATATGTTTATATCAACTCAACTTTTTAAGAGATTCAATTACATACAAATACATATAAGAGTTTGTGAGTTTCTTCGTGAATAATATTCAACGTATTTTATTTTATATCATGAAAAACATACCAGAAAAACACTGAGAAATCAACTCTTCCATAGTTCAAATGTTAAATTATTTCTTTTAAAGAAAAACCATTTAAAGATATTAATCACTGTGTTTTAAGTCTGGGAATTCAAAATTTTCAATATCCAATCTGAATGTATACATTGGTGTTGATCTAGTTATAGTCATAACAAATCAAATTGTAAGCAGAAGAACAGATGAATTGTAATTAACTTTCATCTCATTGCTTTCTGTGGAAATTAGCCTGCAATCCTACATTTAAATGTTAGCAACAAGTTCTGATTAAGTAAATTGATTTTCAGTAATATAGTATAGTTGAGTTGCATGTTACATTTCATTTTAGCTATAATGTTTATTCTTAAAGTTTACCGAGTTTTTAAGTTTCTTTTTGCTATGTAGAAACAAAATCCTTTAAATTCTTTACTCTGGATTTCAGTTTGACATTCTAGTGAACACTTCTAAGAATTATCACTAGCATAGCTCCCAGCATGAATTGTCCTGTTTCTCTGTTATTGCAACACATTAATAAAAACTGAACAATATTTGCAGGTTTTGTGTGATATAAATAGCAATTCAGATTTAATCTTGTGGTTGTTCATTTTGCAAACAAGTTTATGTATTCCATCTTATACCAAATGTGCTCTTGACATTTGCATACTAGACATATTTTATTTGGAAGTTTTATTTCTGAAGCCTATATTATTTGCTTCTTCTTGGACAAAAATTTGTCAAATAACTTTTTATATTCTCTGATATTGAGCATAGAATTACCAGGGATTCTCCTGCCCCCCTTCGTCCTCTAGAAAAGAATACTCAAAACTATCACTATTCCTGTAGATGTTTCATTTTGGTGCAATATATCAAACACTAATCATTATGCTACTCATCACTGTTTTTATGTACAAATGCATCATTTTTTACTTTATTAGGAAATACATATTTAGCTAAGGCTTCTAATATAGTTCAGTGGAGCAGAGTCCCTATCCCACAGCATTTAAAGTGATTCTTGTGAAATAACAATTTATATACCGCTTTTCCTTTCTTCTGTTGCATATTATAAAAGAACAAAATGGACAGCTGTGGGCTCAAGAGAATTCAGGGAGAAAAAGGACTAGGAATAATATGCATGATAAATGCAAACTAGAAATAAATATTTGAATAATATGTCTTTTCCTCCTGTTTGTTCTTCAGCAGCCACACATAAATCAGAAAAACTAAAGTTCCTTATACAACTTTACTCAAATAATTCTTTAATTTATATCCAAGGAAGTTTATAGCTAGCCTATATATAGCCTGTATCAGTGTATCACTTGTGACAGCCACAGGTAAATCTCATATTGGAATTGCTGTTCCAGTCTAAAATGGATCCTTTCTAATATTGTACTCAGCTGTTTGGTTTATGAATGTTGTAGTGTTAGGGTACCATTCAGAAATAAGAAAAGAACAGAGATTAGATATGTTTTCTGAAACTGTCTTTTCTTTCAGGTAGCTAGCATGATTGGAAAAGAGGAGCCTTTAAAAATATATTTCCAGAATTGATCTGATATATTTCATACAAAGTGTATATGTGTTTGTACATGGATAAAAGATACAGACATATGCAAGAGGCAACTGGACTTCCTGGTTTTTTTCTTTGAAGACATTTCACTTCTCACCCAAGAAACTTCTTCAGCTCTGCTTCTTGGATGAGAAGCTAAACATCTTCAAAGAAAAACCAGAAAGTCCAATTGTCTCTTGAAAAAGCATCTTTGGGACAAACATGACCTAGATGACTGAGACTCTCCATAGACATACAGACATATACTATATACTCAAACATGCACACATAAGATGACAGTTTACGTGAGATGGAAAGTCAAGTTCAGCCAGGCAATTATCCCTTGTTGACAGCAGTTCATTTCCTCTACTAAATTCAGAAATAACTTCATTGGATATAAGCAGGGGTGGGATTCAAATTTCTTAACAACCAGTTCTGTGGGTGTGGCTTAATTTGTGGGTGTGGCTTACTGGTCATGTGACAGGCTGGGCGTGGCTTGCTGGTCACGTGACTGGCTGAGCATGGCTTGGTGGTCACATGACTGGGTGGGTCAAAAGATAGAAATTCACTTTAACAATGCTCTTGGTGCGGGGTTGGACTAGATGACCTCTGAGGTCCCTTCCAGCCCTGGATTTCTGTGCTGTTTCAAAGCAACCTCTGAAGCTGTGTCTAGTGCCAGAGTCTGTGATACTTCCTTCCTCTCCTTTTTATTTCCCTCCCTCCCTCCCTCCCTCTATCCATCCATCCACCTACCCACCCATCCATATCTCATTCACATTCCTTTCCCTTCCCTCTTTCTCCTTCCTCCCTTTCTTTCTTCTCCCATCCCTCCCTCTTTCTTTTTCTTCCTTTTAGAGAGAGAGAAAGAAAGAAAGAAAGAAAGAAAGAAAGAAAGAAAGAAAGAAAGAAAGAAAGAAAGCATCTCTATGGTATTCATGGTATATTTTCAGCTGGAACCTCTTTCTACTTAAACCAGGGTCTCAAACTTGGCAACTTTAAGATTTGGATCTCCCAGAATTCTCCAGTCAGCTATGCTGGCTGGAGAATTTGGGAGTTGAAGTCCACAAGTCTTAAAGTTGCCTTGAGCCTTAGTACAACACCCAGATATTTAAAGCCATTAAACATCTTGGATTAATCTTGAAACTTTTGCATTGTATTTATACAGAAAGAATTTTATTTTAACACATATGGCTTCAATTCCAAAGCTACTTTTTATGAAAACCAAGTCAAGAAAAAGAGATTGGAAACAAAGCAAAGGTTAACCTTCTCATTCTTTCTAACCCTTTCTAAATGGAAAGTAGAAGTGAGCCTTTCTTGCCATTTTATTACAAAGAATTTACCACCATCTTCAAATTAAAGAGTTGCCTTCCAATAACAAAAAACACAAGTTTGCAATTGTATGTTAAACGAACCATAAAGTGGAAGAGGGAAAATATTTGTGAGAAATATTTACTATATTTTTTTGCTTGTCAAACTTAAAAGGCCATTGGACACTCCATAAAGGTTGTGACAGCAATAGAAGTAATGAAGCAGTGGGATTTCCGGTTGGCTGTCAGAAAGAAGGGACGTGCGGGCAGAGGACTCTGCGAGCACATCCTTCACTTACCGTGGGGGCTAAATAGAGCTCAAAGGGGGCTTGAGAGCTCCTGAAGGAGAGGGTCCCTGGAAAGAAACCCCAGGCGGCTCTGCGCGAATCGGGTAACCAGAGCTAACAAACGAGCGAGGAAGATCGGGAGGCTAGCAATGGCCACCCTTCAATGCTGACAGCCAACTACACTAGCGGTGACCAAGCAGAACCGAAGGTACGGCTTTGAGACCAAGCAATATCCAGCAAGCAAAAACAAGCTAAGATAATTTAGATGCCAATAATCAATTTTGGAAATATCTGAAGAAAAATTTATAGCTCTAATTTAAAAAGCTGACCAAGCTAGATTCGTGACGAAAGGAAGAAGAGAATAGAAACAAAATTTAAACTGTTAGAAGGAGACTAAGAATAATATATATAAAACTGAACAAGTACATATTATTAAAATTAAATATACAAAATATATATACAACTTCGGATCGGAGCCGAAACAAGACATAAAGATTTCAACTTAAAGATAGCAGCAGAGTTGATTGAAAACGGATGCTGTGGATTCTTTATAAATTAACCAACTTGTTAACTGCGGAAGATTGAGACCTAAAAGAGACAACTGAATAAAATACAAAAACACTTGGACTTGGATTTTACAGATTTACACAGACCTCTTTAAGAAAACTTTTCAAGATTGCAGCTAACAACAAAGAAAGAAGTAGCAGAAGAGAAAAGAAACTCCCTGAGTCACGCTGCAACAAGAAGGAGCGGAAGTGAAAGTGATACTTTAGATACACAAGTCTTTCAATTGCTTTCCCTTTCTAAACTTTAAGCTTGTAACTTTTAGATAGATACTTTCTCGACTTTGTTTCTCTTCTTCTTCTTTCCTTTCTTTCTCCCTTCTTATACTTGAAAATTTCTCTATAATCATACTTTCACCTTTTGCCTTTCTACTTTTTTTTTTCTAACTATTATTGTATATTAAGAAATAACTGCCAATAGTTTGCTAATACACTCTTAATATCTTAATATTCCAAATAAGTATTTACTTAAAACCACTGAATCATATAACTATATAATTGATAAGCGCTTTACTAGAATTGTTGTCCTAGGAAAGAATTATTTTTATGCTCTGAATTTTAGAAGAGATACTAGATAAGGATAATTAAATATTGAATAAGCATATCTATGTTATATGTATTAAGATAAATCTGTTTATACTAAAACAAAAGAGGGAGGAGATTGGGATATAAACTTGATTTGGGTGGAAAGAAATAAGGGAAAAAGTGAAGTTAATTGATATTGTGAAAAACTTCAAGTGAAATTTGAAAAATGACGAGTACTATTAATACCTCTAGGACTGGCACAGTTAGGAAAGCTCCTAACCAATTATCAACCACCATGACAGTGCAGAGTCCCTCTGCACAAAAGACAATCGAGGAAACGCTCCCTAAAGAACGTGCAAATTCCTCCAAGGATTTACAAAGTTTATTGCTAAGCATGCAGGAGATGATGGTTAAAAATCATGAGGAGATGAAAGAGGAAATTGGATCGGTTAAAGTAGATTTGAAAGATAAGATACAAAAGATAGACTAAAAATTTGAAATATTTCAGCAGGAGATGAGGAAAAATCAGGAAAAATACTAGAAATAGAAACAAAGGTGATTAAAGAGGAAAAGAGAGTAGATGAGTTGACAGAAAAGTTAATAAGAGAGAACAAAGAATTAGAAACTGCAATCATCCATCTCGAGTCAGAAAAAGCTGCACACTATTTAAGATTCCAAAACGTGAAGGAAGAAAGGGAAGAAAATTTATGGGAGGTTATGACAGATATTCTAGCTGGCACACTAGAGATGCAAAAAGGAGATCTAATGAGGGAAATTGACGAACTGTACAGAGTCCAAACCAACTATGCTAGGAGATTTAACCTACCAAGAGAGATACACGTTAAATTTGTCAAGAAATCACTTAGAGATGAAATTCTATATAGATCCAGAGATAATATTTTACAATATGCCGACAAAACAATAATAATTCTTAAACAAACCCCCAAAAAAATAAGAGATTTAAGAAGACCATATCAATTTCTAACGACCAAATTGATAAAACAAAATATTAATTTTAGATGGTTAATCCCAGAAGGTATAATGGTAACCTGGCAAGACAAGAAATATAAAATCGATACTATAGAAAAGGCAGAGATGTTTTTTGATCAACAATTAAATAGGGAAGGAGTAGATGAAGACAGGGAGGAAGCTAGGAGAGTCGAAAGGAAAAGATTGGAGACATATAAAAGGTAAATATAACTGATAGTACAGATGACAGCAAGAGAAATCCAGAAGTCCCAGAAGAACTCATGGACATCAGAATCAAGCGCTAAATATAGGATCCAATAAAAATGCAAACCTATCTGACCTTATCTCTTGGAATATAAATGGATTAAACTCACCAGTAAAAGGAAAAAGGTTTTTAAGCACTTACAAACTCAAAAGCAGACATTATAGCACTACAAGAAGTCCATATCACCCAAAAACAGAAACATCTATTAGAGAATAAAAATTAGGTAATATGTTTTGCGGCTTTAGATCAAAAAAAAAAAAGAGGAGTAGTACTTTATATAAAAGATAAAATCCTGCTTCACTAATATACTCTGACAAAGACGGTAGGTTACTTATGGTAGAAGTTGAACTTGGACAAATTAAATGTTTATTAGTGGTAATTTATGCTCCAAATGGCCCCAAGAATTCTTCTTTCAGAAATTATATGATAAACTCAAAGAATTGCAATATCAACAGTTATTTATTACAGGAGATTTTAATGCAGTGTAAATAAACTATTAGATTATAAAGGAAATAATACCAATCTAGAAAAAAAAAAATTACCAAAAATATTTTTTGATCTCATGAAGGAATTTAATATTAGTGATGTCTGGAGAGAGAGGAACATGAACAAAAACAGTTTACTCATTACTCTAACCGTCACATGTCCTGGTCAAGACTTGACATGGTTTGGGCGACCAAAAACTAAACTCAGGAATTTTAGACATAACAATGGAACCAACTAACTAGCAGACCATAATATGATTAGGCTTAGATGGGAAGGGCAACAACCACAATCAAACAATTGGATGCTCCAGAGATCGATTCTAAAAGATGAAGTTTTTAATAAAATATTGACAAGAGAATTAGAATTTTTTTTCAAGAAAATGACCCTCATGACACCTCCCTTCAAAACAATTGGGATACTGCTAAAGCAGTGATGAGAGAGAGTGTCTATTAAATATATGGCCAGGAAAAATAGAGAAAAAGACAAAAGAAAATAAAACTACAGCAGGAATATGATGAATGGCACGAAAGATTACAAGCCACCCCACAAGACGAAGCAAATCAAATCTCAATTGAATAAGATTAAACACAAAATAAATTTAACTGAGAAAGAAGAACTAGCCCAGAAACTAAAGAGGACAAAACAATACCAATTTGAAAATGCAAATAAACCAGGACGTTGGTTAGCCTCTAAGCTTAAAAACAGAATGAAAAAGATGGATTACTAAATTAAGAAATGAACAAGGGATATATGTTATAAAGAGGAGGATAAAAGGCAGATTATTCAAAAATACTATAAAGATTTATACACAGAGACAAGTTATGTTACAGAAGACCAAATTTTAAAATACTTAAAAATGCAGATCTCACACAAATTTCAGAAGAAGATCAAAAGCGTTAAACCATTCTATAACCCTTCAAGAAATCTATGTGGCAATTAACAAACAAAAATAGATAAAGTCCCAGGTCCAGATGGCTTACCAGCAGAGATCTATAAAACACAACAAGAAATTTTAGGAAAAGAAATGGTAAAATTTTCAATGAAGTTTTAGATAAAGCGAATTGTCCTCAATCATGGCAAGCTAAAATATCTATCATTCCTAAATCAGGCTCGATCTAACAGAACCAGGGAATTATAGGCCAATCTCTCTCCTTAATGTAGACTACAAAATCTTTATGACGATCCTGGAGAGATTAAAAAAATACTCAATAAACTCATATCCCGGACCAAAATGGCTTTCTCCCTCAGAGACATCTCAGAAACAATATCAGAGTAGCGTTGGATATATTAGAGTACTATGAGGATCGGAGCATAGAACAAGCTGCATTGCTATTCTTAGATGCCCAAAAGGCATTTGATAATGTGAAATGGGACTTTATTTTACAGAGTGAATATTTGAAGTTAGGACCCAAATTTTCTAATATAATTAAGGCTATCTATCAAAACAATATGCTACAATTTTAATTAAAGGAATTTACAGAAAAGTTTCAAATACAAAAGGAGCGAGACAAGGCTGTCCATTGTCACCACTGTTGTTCATTATGACATTAGAGGCTTTAATTAGAACAATCAAAAAGACAATGATATAAAAGTTAAAAGTAAAAAGGGAAGAATTTAAATTACAGGCATTTGCAGATGACCTTCTTTTCATTCTGGAAGAACCTCAATCTTCAGGACCTAAACTTTTACAAAAATTGGATGAATTTGGTTTAGTAGCAGGATTAAAATAAATAAAAAGAAAACAAAATGATCACTAAAAACATGACGAGTAAACAGAAAGAAATATTGACCTTAACAATGGGCATTGAAATTGTCGAAAAAATTAAATATTTAGGAATTATTATATCCCCAGATATAGCACACTCAAGAAAGATAATTATGACCCACTTATTAAACAAATAAGGGAAGATCTAATAAGATGGGACAATTTAAAATTATCCTTTATGGGCAGGATAGCTACGATCAAAATGAATATATTACCAAAATTCTATTTCTCTTTCAAAATGCTCCCATAAAATTAAAAAACCCTTTTTGATGAATTAAATAGACTGACATCAAATTTTATTTGGCAAAGAAGGAGCCAAGGATAAAATTAAAATTATTACAAGATGCAACTGAAAAGGGGGATTTGGTCTACGGATTGGGAGCTGTATTATAGTGCTGCAATTATGACTTGGATAAAAGACTGGATAAACCACACAAATACAAGGATACTAACATTAGAAGGCTATAATCTCCAGACAGGATGGCACTCTTTTCTTAGACAAGATAGTTTAAAGGGACACAGCTATGTTTTGAAACACAAAGTAAGACAAACACTTCTACACACCTGGTTCAAAATTAAGAAACAAATGTATATTCAAATACCAATCTGGATATCAACATTAGAGGCTTTGATGCATCCACACTTGCTAAGACACGATAAAATCATTACTTATGAAGAACTGTTAGATGAAAAAGGAGATTTGCAAACTAGACAGCGTTGAATGAACAGGGAATAGAATTGGAATGGTGGGCCTATCTACAACTCCAAGCTAAACACGCAGAAGACAAAAAGGAATTGGGTATTAGTAAAACTAGGACGGAATTAGATGAAATCTTGTTAGGGCCAGATGTAAAAATGATTAAAAAACATATCAAGTATTACTACAAACTAAGTTGGAAGAAGAAATTGTTAAAAGAAACAATGATACGCTGGATGAGAGATTTGGTCATAGTATTGCCCTGAACGATTGGCAAAATATTTGGACCAGAAATAAAAAATAACTCTTGCAATTCCATTTAAAGAAAACCTGTATAAATTATTTTACAGATGGCATATAACACCAGCAAGACTATCTAAAATGAACAATAAATTTTCCTCTCTTTGTTGGAAAGTGCAATAAGGAAAGAGGTACATACTATCACATATGGTGGAGTTGTGGAAAGGCCCAAGAATATTGGAAAGGAATACATCAATGCTTGAAATTTGTGATGTAGAGTTTAATTTTAAACCAGAATTTTTTTACTGGGAATCACCAATGAGACATATCCGAAGGAAATCTTCTATTTAATGATTCATATTATCACAGCGGCAAGGATGGCCTTTGCACAGAAGTGGAAAAACACTGAAACTCCAACAGAAGCGGAGCTTATGAAGAAAATAATGGAGTCAGAAATGGACAAATTGACATTGGAAATTAAAAATAAGG
This sequence comes from Naja naja, assembly GCA_009733165.1. Lineage (NCBI taxonomy): Eukaryota > Metazoa > Chordata > Lepidosauria > Squamata > Elapidae > Naja > Naja naja. The sequence continues at coordinate 263,891,484 of CM019149.1, read as the reverse complement.
AAGAAGCGGACTATTACAGAACTTGGAATAACTTCTATGGATGGTTAGACAAGAAAAAGACTTAACTGACTTTTTGAATTGGACTTAACAAATGATGGACAATGAATGTCATGAGCCTAGCCGTACTTGGTTCAACTATAGTATATGTTTTACGTTTTGTTTATGTCAGTGTTTATTTGTTTGGTTATGTGTAATTACTAAATAAAATCAATTAAAAAATTAAAAAAAAAAAAAAAAAGAAGTAATGAAGCAGCAGCTAGGCAAACTGCTGAATAGTCTGAATTATGCTTTGGAAATTGTGTAATATATGCTCTGAAATTGAGCAAAATGAATGAGACCTAAAGGTAAGCCGTTCTCTACAAAATCCACTCTGAACTTACCACGCTAAGCCTGGCATGAAAAAGCAGAGCAACTTACTAATTTTGAAGAGGAGGATATGGAAGAAAGAAAGAAGATTGGCTCCAACAGTTTTAGGAGACTGCATAGTTTTGATTACCCAGAACATTCCCAAGGCAGGAATCAATACTATATTAGCTCCAAATGTTCTTTTTGCTAAACACTGAATCCAGGCATACTGGATGGCTGGATGCTCCCAGGAGGCTGCAGGAAAGCCTCCTAGGCCCAAAATGGGGCCTAGCAAGCCTCCCTGGAGCCTCTTGGGAGCAAAAACGGGGTGGGGGTGGCGTTTTTGGTCTAGCAACCCTCCCTGGGGCCTCTTGGGAGCAAAAATGGGATGGGGGGTAGCGCCGGGCCCCCACACACACCCCATTTTCAGCCTAGCAACCCTCCCTGGACCCTCTTGGGAGCAAAAACGGGGTGGGGCGGTGGCATTTTTGGCCTGGCTAGCAAGCCTCCCTGGAGCCTCTTGGGAGCAAAAATGGGGTGGGGGCGGCGCTGGACCACCCCAACTCCCCATTTTTGCTCCCAGGAGGCTACCCTACCTGGTAGCCAGACAATTCTCATGGGGACTTCTGGGAGGGGCTGGTCAGGGTTTCTAATGGAAGCCCCCCTTCCCAATAGAAACAGCTGCCAGGCAAACAGAGAAAAGCAAGATTCAACCTATACAAGCCTCTCCACGTGTTCCTCAGCAGAAGGCAAGTGGTAAGGGAAAGGCGACCAGCTGCGGCAGCAAAAGGCAAGTTGTGGGGGGGAGGCGACCGGGGCTTCAGAGCTTCACTCACCCAGGAAGATCAGTAATGGCAGGGTGATAGCGGAAGGCAGGCAGCAATGGTTGGCCTGGTGGGCAAAAGCAGGCTGCAGGCATGTCGTGGGCTGAGAAGCGGGCTGAGAGGGGCGGGGCCAGCCAGGGGCCCATTTTACCGGTTCTCCGAACTACCGGGAGCCCTAACATCTGGTTCTATAGAACCGGACAGAACCAGTAGAATCCCACCCCTGGATATAAGGTACTGCTTTTTAGAAATGCTGGAGTTTATGTTCCTGCCTTTTATGAGCATATTTATTATAACCTGTATAGTTGAAATTTCTCTTTCTCTTCTTTTTATCTCTTTTTATCTCTTGGATTTATACACTATTTTATGTGTAATATGGGAGAAGATACTTCTTACATACAAGGTAGAAGTTTATACATAGCCAGAGAACTGTGCCAGAAATCATATCCATATCTGGTCTTCTATAGCAGTAGCTCAACTATTGTATTTTTAAGTAATACTTACACGTTACTGATTAATAAAATCAACAGCAATGATCAAATATACAGAATGAAACATAAACAGAAGTAAGGTGGAAAAAATATAAAATCTAAGTTATGAAGTAGTTTTAAATCCCAGTGAACTAAAACGGATTTACTTCAGTCTAGTCAGTCTAGGCTTTAAGAGATTTAACTGCTTCTGAGCAAATAATGTCAGTACAATGGGTTGAAATTAGGGCTAAGATACTGAATTATTACTAAATGGAATAAAAAAATAAATAGAAAATGCTATACTAATCCTAGCTGAAGGATCCATTGAAAATTAAATTAAGCTGTTGGATTTATCCACCATTTTATGTCTGTTCTTAAGTCTTTTCTTGTAGTAATGTCAGCAAACAAAATCATTCTAAAGTTGTCCTCAACCTCAACAACTTTAAGATATATGGAGTTGAACTCCAAGAGTTTTCCCTTCTTGTGTTCTAGAGAGACCTTGGAGAAGATATTTGTTACATATATGTTAGGATGATTATACATACATAGAAGAGTGCCAGAAATAATATCCATATATCAAGTATAAGAAACTTGTTTTCAACAATAAGTGGCAATTGTGTCTAGGTACAGGTTTATCTGGTACACTATTTGTGGCCTTTCTTCAATCAGGAAGCCCTTCAAATAGTCAGTCATGTCCTAGTCACCTCATGACTGGATTATTGCTATACACTTTATATGAAGCTGCCTTGAAGAGCCGTGGTGGCCTAGTCGTTAGAATGCAGTACTGCAGGCCAATTCACTGCTCACTCCAGGAGTTCAATTCTGAACAGCTCAGGGTTGATTCAGCTTTCCATCCTTCCAAGATCAGTAAAATGAGGACCCAGATTGTTGGGGGGCAATATGCTGACTCTGTAAACTGCTTAGAGCAGGCTGTAAACCACTATGAAGTGGTATATAAATCTAAGTGCTATCACTATTGCTATCTAGAAGCTACAGGTGGTTCAAAATGGGCTGTGTAGACAATTGCATGGACAACTCTCACTGTGACTATGTGTCATCACTGCTGTACAAGCTGCATTAAAAGTTGACAGCTTCTGAATGCAGTTCAAGATGCTGGTTATGGCATAGTTCCTGGATATCTGAGAGACCACTTATCTATAATTGCTTCTGTCTGCCCAATACATTCCAGCAGAATGGATACACCCCAATTCCCCACCATTTAAATGTGCCTTTTCTATCCTGCCCCTTCTCTGGAATAGCATCTATCATGATGCTATGATGATGTTTAATATTTTGTTCAATGGCCCCTGTTTTGCTTTGTTGATTTTGCTGTCCATTAGATTCTTTCAGTCTGTCTGTGTGATTCAATATCTTTAGCTGCTTTTGTGTCTTTGTTTTGTACATAGCAGAGTCCACTGAAAGTTGAATGATCAATAAATTTAAATAAATAGCCATAGCATTTAGGCTTATATGCCTCTCCATAGCCTTTACAGCATTTTCTGGGCAGCTTACAATGTAGAAGCATTATTTGCATATTTCCCTCAATACTCTGGGTCCTCGTTTTATTGATCGCAGAAGGATTAAAGGCTGAATAAACCTTGAGGATCAAACTCAAGACTGTGACCAGAGTTTGCTTGCATACTACACTTTAACCATTGTATCACCAGTTAAATAAACCGTAAGCAACAGACAGTATTGAAAACACGGACTACGTGATTTAACTAAATAAAGGAGATGGTGAGATTAAGAAAAACAATATTAACTGAGCCATCCAGTGGTTGTAAAGAAAATGTATACTCATTTTTCCAATAAGTCTGTGTTTGTATATGTACATTTATAAATTAACCTATGAAGATGTGAACAGTTTGGACCTAAGAATAAAGCATTACAAATAGATTAGCAATACAGTCAGAACAGAAACAAGCCTGAGGCAACTGCAGTTATTTTTCCCTTCTCTCAGTCTCTGAAACATCAAACATTCAAATCACTGTTGCAATAAAATATTTTTTCCTACAAATCAGGGTTGCAAATGTTACAATCTGTTGTAACTACCCTGTTGTAACATTTGCAATAAATGGTTTCCCCAAATCACCCTTTATTAGATTTTGATGATATGAGAAAGTTTTCTCACCAATTGTAGGCATACGCTTCTTCTATACACTGGGAACTGGGGATGGGAGTCCAAACTTGTGCAAAAGTATGGTTACCATTATATTTAAATGTTGCTTATCTTCCAGCTTGTTTCCCTGGAAGAGCAATTGCAGAGAAATCTGGTTGGATTTATCCTGCCCATGTACAGAAAAAATGTGTTTCACAGTATCAGCTAAGTCTGTATACAATTACAATCTTATTGATGAAATGTTAGCCTATAATCTATTAAAACAATTACATGCATTTAAAATTTAAAGCCCTGGCAAACAGTTTATGCTTAGATTGGATGTTATGTGGATGCCATATGTTTATTTTAGGCTTAGGGTAGGAAATATCTGTGGTTTTATACTTATCACTATGTGGTAATTGTTGGCATATGCTGATTGTTTAATCACTGCTGCTCTATAGCAGCTGATCTCTTTGCCCTTCTTTCATTTGTGATTTATATTTACTTTCATTAGACTTGCTTAGCCATTAATCACGTTTATGTTCTTTTCTATTAAACTTAATATATAAATGTACAGAAATAAAGTCAATAAAAAATGTAAATGACAATGTTTTAGTTCTGTATATCGATATAGGCAAGTACATAGGTGAATGTCCTTAGTAGGGTCATATATTAATTGGGACATGCAAGTGACTGTTGGGCAAATATTAATATTGGTGTACAATACTTTTCATCTGCTGTGAGCACAACAACGAGATTGAATGCCTACTTTTGCAATAACAAAACCTGCCTTATATATTAGCTAGCTTAATTTATCTCCTATCTATCTATCTAACTAACTAACTATTGAATAAGTATTTCAGAATCTTAATGTCTTATTTATTGGTTCATATATATAATTAAATATATTACATATTGTTTTTCTCCATAATCATTTAGAATAATAATCATGTATGACTTCATATTCTAAAATCACATTATATTATTATATTATAATCATTATATTATGATATTGTAATTTTATTTTATAAGCACATTCTAATATATAACGAACATGTATTAGAAGTTTTAAAGCAGATATTACATATTATAAGCACATATAAAAGGAGACTTGTTTAGATGGTTCCGCTATTGATGTTGGTTGTATGCATACGCTCTCTGCTTGGGGTTTGTTTGTATGTATTTTTAGTGTTAATTATTTCCATTTTTAATGCTGTTTTTTTAATGTTTGTTTTCTTATATAGGTATTCTTTTTATTGACTATTGTATGCCACTTCTCTTGAGATGGGTGGTTACATAAATTTCTTTATGAGAGTACCTACCAATCTTGATATTCAGCACACCCAGAACAACCTTATGCATATTTACTTTGATATATTTCCTGGTAATTTCATTTTACCTCCTCTGCGTACATCCTTAGACATGGAACTTTTCAATAGTGCTTTCATGCCAGAAGAAATTTCACGCAGATGGCTTATCTCTTTTAAAATACAACCATTCAGTATGGATCCAGAACTGTAATTAAATTTTTGATTTGTTGCATAGACTAATAAATGTTTATTGCAAATTTGATGACCAAGAATATAAGTGCATATGATTTTTTAAAAACGGTCATTTGATGCGACAGTCAAAATAACTATTTTAGAAACATGAGAGCCTACATGGAGAACAAAAATTAAACATTTTACAAAATGATAAAAATGGGGAGCAAAGCTAAAGCAAGTAAAGATCAGCTTTAATTTCATTGGCTGAGGAATTAATCTAGATTGATTTGCCCCTTGAAAAAGCAGTGACCACAATGCTTTTCCATTTACTGTTTACTCATTTAATCCTGTCAATATAGTATCCTCAGAAGAGGCTTTAAAATTTATTTTTCTTAAAAAACAAAAATACATTTCCAAGAATATAGTCACTTGAAAATTTGAGCACTTCTATTGTCATTATGCACAATAATGGACCCAAGATTGTTGGGGGCAATTAGCTGACTTTGTAAAAATGCCGCTTAGTAATAAGCAGGCATATACAATGGAATGAAGGCTATTGCTGAGCACACTGGGTTGTATCCCAAAAATTGTAAGCCGCCCTGAGTCTCCGGAGAAGGGCGGCATATAAATGTAATAAAATAAATAAATAAGGTACATTGTAAGGACAGAGTCATTCCTTTAACATGAATATAAGTGTATATGATGTTGTGGAAGGATAATTTAAAATTGTTGAGAGTGAGAGAAGCATTCCAAGGTTGTAGGTGGATAGCCACTTACATTACTAAAAAAAAAAGGAGACACACATTTGTTTGCTATAATGTGTTTCTATTCCTGCATCATTATACATCCCATTTCCTTCAAATTCTTGTTCGTGAATCTCATACTAGCTCTGCTAACCATCTCACAAGACATCAGACAACTATAGACCATATGATGCAAGCAAATTAATTAAATTCATCCAATATGTGTAATTTGTTCCAGCTGCAAATCTGGGTTTTGTGGTTATGGCAACTACTTTCAGGATAAAGAGTATCCTGAGGGCAACAATGTAAATTGATTCAGCAGCAGAATGAGGGATAGGAAGCACCAAGTTTTGAAAACAGGGAAAAAGAATGACAAACATTAGCCAGGAGGCTAGAAGTGTTATCTCCCTTATGATTAATGTAATTGAATTATCTCAAACATATCTGGCCAAGGAACCCTGTCCAGTACTATGATATAAAAAAGGTACAACAGATTTCTTTCTTCCGTGTCCATGAATACAAAATGCCCCGGATATTAGTTGATCTACAAGAAAGGCCTTTTTTGTGGCAACCCCATATTTGTAGGATTATTTTATCTCAAATCTCCACTTGGTCTTCAGTTGTAGATATTAATCCATTTAGAAATACTTTCCTTCATCCTCTGTATCAGTCTTATTGATAGCCTCCTAACATAGATTTTTGCTCTTCTGCTCTTTTCTAAAAACTGCAAGCAAATAATTGTGTAAGGGCTTGAACAAAAAGCCAAAGTAAAAAAATTAAATAAATGTCATGTATCATAGCTTTCAATATTGTAGTAAAAACTAAAAAGAAATAATCTGAACTCTAAAAGCATCCAAATAAGCTAAAGGTGACATGATGAAAGTGTTTTAGAAAATTCTACTTCTTCACCATCTTACCTTCTGTGTCTGTTTTTTTCAAAAACAATTTCTGTGCTGCGATCAGAAAGGCTTCGAAAGAGAGGTAGAAACTTCTTTAATAACTAGATTCTTTTTCCTTGTTACTAGTTTTAATCTACAGCATTATGTGAGCCATATGACTCCTATATGCCAGCAATATGACAAATGCACTGTGACATTTTCAGAACAAACTACATTATTGTCCTCTGAGTACTAATTTTACCAGCAAAAGAAAAGGAGTGCTGCAGCAGAATAGCTAAACAAAATTATGATGCTACATTACAGGCTTATATCAAAGATTTCTGTGGTGTTATTTTGTAACAATGTAAAGCAGGAAAAACCGTTCTGTTTATAAGAACCGTTTCTCTGCTATGTGATTTGTGACACCAGACAACAAGCCTTTCCATGCACTGCATTCAGCACCAATAACAATTCAGAATCGATGTGGGTGTTAATGACATTGTGAGTAGAAAAATACAGGGGTTGAGATCCAAATCTCACAACAGCCTTCCTACACTTAACACCAGCTCTGCAAATGGCATTTCCTTGGATTGATTCCAAGAAACTCACAAGATGAACTTTATTTGACTTTGTGATACATTACCATGTATCCCTAGAAATCCCTCAGACAAGTCCTACGTGTGTATTTTTCTGAAGAAGCGTCAGCCAGTGTGTTCTTCCTATCCTGAAGAGCACAATTGTTTAACACTTTGTCTGACAGTTAGCGTGGGTTGTATCAACATGCCATGATACGTCTTTTATAATTTAGTTTGAATGGATTTTTGACCCATGAATCAATGAGCCCTTTAGAGGGTGAGTAATATTTGCTTCCTGAAAAGCTATACAATAGCAACAAGGTCACAGTTTTTAAATAAAAAAATTTACACTTGGGGCATTTAACATATTTTGACAAGGTGACCCACAATTATCCATTAGGGTTGTATTTGTCTAAGCCCCTCTGCACTGCAATGCAAGGACTATGAAATAGTTCATTGATGTCCCACTTGGGGGTGGGAAATAAGGCAAGTGGGACTATTCCAAGGTCTTTCACAGCCAGAATACATCCAGCTATTGCCGTATTGATTAAACATTTGGGTAGTTAATCAACACAGCCAAACCCTTTTAACCTGCCATATGCTGTATTCAAAAGAAAAGTCTATTAAAATAAATCATGAGGATGCATTTTTTAATCTTTCATATCACTGGGAAAAAATATGTATTTGACAAATTGAGATGATCAAAAAAAATACCCTGGGTTAAAGCGTGTTCCTGATATGAATACTGTCATTGTGTACACCTATATTTTTTTTCCTACCAACATTTATATTTCCCTGGAAACCAGAGTGTTTTTATACTAATAAAAGGGCCTCAAAAGGAATACTAGAAGATGCCAGTTTTGGTCTGGTTTTGGTCCAAATGCTCTAAAATCTCCATATGAATAAAGTCCTGGAAATTTGTGACGAATTTTGCTAAGTGTGGAAACCTGTTTTTTAATTTGCCATATGCAAAACCTATAGAAAAAATGTGGTGAAGTTAAGTGGAATTTGTTCATTATCACTATGTCCTTCTACATGAAAATGTATGGAGAGTACAAACAAAATCTAAATAGCTCTATGTTTACAGAACACCTTGGGATCAAGATATTAGGAACAATTCATTCAAATTGGAATTTTTGTCCACCTATTGAGTCCTTCCCGTCATCTTCATCATCTTCATCATCCAGAACCTAAAATACTATTTTTATTTCACTAATAGAAGGACAGAAGAAACATTTGAATTTTTTTTCCACCTGACCACTGAGCAGCATGAAAATCAATTGTCAAGTATTATAGATCCTCCAGTATGTGTTTGCTTGCTTATTCAATTCGTATGGCTATCCATCTCACATACAGATGGTCCTTGGTTAATGAGAATTCATTAGACAAGCATCCAAACTTACAACAGTGCTGAAGGAGTGGACTAATGACAGAACCTCAAAGTTCCAGTCATCACAGCACCCCTTGGGTCACATGATTTCAGGTTGTGCACTTGACAGTCTGCTCACATTTCAAACAATTGTGGTATTCTGCAATCATGTGATTGTAATTTGTGACCTTCCTTGCCAGTTTCTCATAAGCAAAGTCAAAGGGGAAGCTAGCAAGAAGTTGGAAATTGTGGTCACATGAGATCCTCACTTAATTATCCATGGTGATTTGCTTAATGAGTCATGGTGGTGCAGTGGTTAGAGTGCAGTATTGCAAGCAAACTCTGTCTACAGTCTGGAGTTCAATCCTGATGGGACTAAAGGTTAACTCAGCCTTCCACCTTCTGAAATCAGTAAAATGGGACCCATATTGTTGGGGTCAACATGCTGACATTGTAAATCTCCCAGAGAATGATGTAAGGTACCACATAAGACTAAGTGCTATTCTTTTAGATACCTGCCAAAGAACTGAGCTCTTTGGAGAGCTATTTCTGTCAGTATCATCAAAAGAATATTTGATTAGAACATGAGACTATGTCTCCTTAAAAGTTATTCCCAAGTTTTGGAACTCTGCCAACTCAGCCAAGGCTAGTTTTGTACCACTGTACCAAGGCCAGCAATAAGTATAAAGGAATTTTTTTTTTACTCAGGCAGACCTTTGATGTGTATCCTGATTTGTTACTGAACATGTAATCATCATTTGTGTTAACACATATACTGTATAACAATTAATTGGAGGCTTATCCTTCCTTTTCCAAGACCTAAATTTTCAATACACATTTTAAAAAAGGAAGGTGGGAAAAGAATAGAGCTTAGCTTCTGAATCTTTCCAACCCTTCATGAGTGGTGTTTTATTCTGAGTAGCAAAGTAGTGTGTTGCATTCCTATAAGTGGGTCTGTGCTTCCATTCTTGCCTTCTGTTGTGTGTTTTTTTGGGATATGTGCAGCACTGAAAAAGCTTCTGCAGGCTACATATATTCCTTTCTGGGTCCCCTTCTGATCAGTTTTCATAGAGTCAGGCATGAAAATAAAATCCCAACTCCCTTTGCTTAATTTCTTGCCAACTAACTTTATATTCAGATTGGAAAGATTAAAAAGAAAACTGAAGAATAACAGAGCCAGAAACAGCAGGAAAAGGGATTGTTCTTCCACCTAAGGGCTCTCAGAGTGGTGCAAACAAATTTCTGGCCAAGGGGAATGTCTGTTGTGCCTGAAGCCAGAAGAAAGAGAGTCAGCCCAGTTTCCTGTGAGAGAGATTGTGAGAAAGTTCTGTAATACATACACTGCTGTTAAATCTATGACAGGCCACAAGTGTGTGAATACTCATAAAGTTCAATGTGTTTGTTCGTGTATGTCCATTCACACCTAAAAGAAGCTGTTTTGTACTCTCTTTGTAATTTACAATTGCTGTTTAGCAGAGGAGGAAAGAATCAAGAGGAGAAAGAAATTTAATGCATCCCTACTACTATGAGCATCCTGGTAGCATTCAATTTGCTTCACCTTAGAGAACATGAACTTATAAATCCATCCTCCCATATTTATGGATGAAAAAGGGCCGGGTACTTGCTTGAATAGAAAATAAAAGTCAACAATAGACTTTACTGGGTAGCTAAAGATAAAGGAGTCCCTGCAAATTTTATTCCGCTAGTTGTAGCTAACTTTAGGGAATTGTGCTTATCTCTGTTTCTAGGCCATTGAGCCAGCATTGTCTTCAGACATTTTCACAGTCATGTGATCAGCATGACATCATGTTGTGCAGAGCATGTGACATAATACGGAGTGCTGTAACTTTTCCCTGAAGGGGTACTTATTTATGTACTTGCATTTACATGCTTTCAAACTGCTAGATTGGCAGGAGCTGGGCCAAGTAATTAGAGTTACTGAGCAGACAGTTCCAGAATTGGAGACTACAGTCAAAAGGCCTCCATTTGTTGTCATTCTCTTTTCTTCACATAGAAAAGCCAACAAAGAAGAATCCATGTGAGAGTTTGTAGATTAAAGCCAGCTCTGTGGAAATGAATAAGAAGTTAGTAGTAATAAATAATCTTCAGCACAAAGTATATTTAGTGTGATCTTGGTGCATATTCTGTATTAGCTGATGTTTTCAGTTTTGTCTGACTTTCCCATGTATAGTGCATTTCTGTAGTTAGTGGAAGAACATGAACGAATGAAATTGTTATTTTTGTTTGCTTTCCTTGATAAACAGGCTCTACATATCATTGTGCTGAAGCTAATAAATTAGTATCTTAAAAGCAAGGCAACCAATTCACACAAACTGATAAACTGTTAATTATCTAAGAGATTTATTTATTCCTGTACTCACATATACTGTATCAATGATAATCAAGCATTTTGACTGGGGAGATAATGTCTAAACTTTTTTTAGCTGTAAAATCTTACAACAACGTGATCATGTTCCTGAACATATGAAAAACATTTTAACATATATTAAATATTTTACACTCATCTTACTTGAGTCAGAAATCATGAAATTTGGTTCTTTTTGCACAGTTTTTAGAGTTCAGTGCACAGCCACAATTCTGAGGGGAGATTTCACACATATATGGAAAATGAGGCATTTTTGCAGTAAAGTTGCAAAGTGTGAATGAATTCTTGTTTTATATGCCTTTCTTACCCTGTTTATGAGTTATTTTGCCTGGAAGTAAATTGACAAGTTGTCAATGAATAATAGGCAGTGCTTCAGCTAGGCTTTTCACAGGTTAGAATGCCTTTGGGCAAAAGGGCTAAATCTGTAGCTTGGAATCTAGCATATGGAATAAGAGGGGGGGAAACTGGCAGTGGGTGAGAGAGATTTTGCTGGGAAATTTCTGTGGCTGCTGATCTCTAACAATCCATTTCGCTTCACGTTTATGAATCCATGTTAAAATGGTCTTGCTTCAGAGTCTGAAAAAGAGTTTTCTGTTTTTCATGTGATGACCCAATTTTATTTGCACCTGGAAAAAAGTGTTGGTGTGTGTCTTAACCTAAACCTGTAATCTCAATGGGATAAAGGGGGAGCTATACCACTACTGTACCTTTTTATTGCACTTCAATATCAGCTCCATAATTGTCCTAATTAGCATGCTATTGATATAGTTTTCTCTGCCCTCATTATTAGTTCACCCTCTTGAGGTGTTAAGCCTGTTGAGAACTTTCCAGAGTCATTAAATTAATTTCATAGGTACATTAACAAAGCAAGAAAGATGGCATAAAGGTCCCTTACTATGTGAGATCTCATTTTTCAAAAGGTTCTGATAATCAAGTATAAAAAAATGGTTTCCAGAAACTTTACACACATGCTTTAGATGTGAATGCTGTATAAGAGGAAGAAATTCTAGAACATAAAACTTGTAAGGGTTATTCCAATGGGTAGGGAAAAAAATCAACTCAAAAATTTATTCATGAGCAAAAGAAAAGCTTTTCCTCATTAACAGGATAACCAAAAAAATAAATTACATTATATTTTTGCTGCTCCTTATAGGCTCATGAGAAAGCCAGGTCTAGTCTTTCAGTCTATAAACCATAGGATTGTGTGTTCTAATCCTGCCTTAGGGACAAAGCCAGCTTGGTGACTTGGACTACTAATTATTTCTTACTTCTAGGAAACAGACTATGGCAGACCATTCCAGAAACACCTTGTGAAGAACACTGCAAGAACTAGTCCAGGCAATCACTAGCAGTCAACACTGGCTTTAACACACACATATAACATATAGCTTTTTCAGGAAACAGTTATGTAGTTTTATCTATTATTTTGCAAAGTAAGATATATACTACTAACCAAGGAATACAGAAGGCACTTGATTGGTCTTATTATCACCATTGATTAAAATACATTTTATTGGTTTTTGATGTCAGTGCTTTACATGACACAAAATGGTTAAATAAACTTTTTAATTCATCTAAGTTTCACTGTGAAAAATAAGGTATAGAAATTAAATGCAGTGCATAAATAATGATATGAAGCCTGTTCCAATATTATCCTGAATATTTCAACCACTGGGCTGAAAATGGAACTGGAACAAGGGGACAGATAAAAGCCCTGCCTCCAATTGCCTTTCCATGCAGACTTTATCATGGATGCTTGTGCACATTTTTAGCAGGCTATGTCAAAAGGACTTCCTGAAATGAAAAATACACATTCAAATCTTGCAATTGTTTTGTGTTGGAAATCTACTAGATTTTCTAGAATATCAAGAATCTATTAGAAATCTGAAACAAATAAACAAAAAATAACCCTCAGATTTGGCCCTCAGATAAACTTGGTTGCTTTCTTACAGAGGTTTCATTCCTATATTGTTATTTAGTTTGATAATGAAACTTCTGCAAGAAAACAACCAAGTTCAGAGAGCACTAAGGAACCCACAGAAGACAATTTGTTGGTCAACCCTGACCTACAAATACTGTCCTCTATTAAAACTGTTTTCTTTTTAAAAGCCACAAAATAGAATAATGTTTCTTTGTGTTTAATTGACATTTGTGTACAGAATGTGCTTGTGAAATAAGTTTTATAGCTGTTACTTTCTGATGTTGAGTTGCTACATGAAAATGAGGGAACAGGCTCAGGAAACATATGATCCTGAAGCATTATGGTACCTTAATTGTCTTCCTCTTCTTCTTTTTTTCCCTAGTGACATTTGACAACTTCTCAAATAAAACAGAAAGACCTGCCTTGTTACAGTTGTTTTCTTATGCCTTCGCTAAGTTTTCCTTAATTATTTCTCCAGTTCTGTCAAGCAGTGTTATTGCCCCGCCAGTTTAAAGGTTAAACAAAGCACCAAATCTGTCAAAGTGAGTGAAACCAACTGGTGAAGAGCTATCAGAAAGTAATCAGTGCTAATAGGTACATAATGGCCAACTGAGAGCTGTTTGCACTTGGATACATCAGGCAGTTAGAACTTAGCTTTCTCCAAAGTCAAAGACTAAAGAAACATGGAGTATACCTAGCATTTTGTGCTTAAGGAACATAATTTGACACTGACGCAAGGGGGAAGACCTCTGCTGAACACAAATTTCTTCAATAATTGTGGCTTTTCTTATGGTTGATTCATCATTTCAGAATTTATCAGAAAAGTTCATTTACCGGTATTAGAATAAGCATTTCTAAACATTTAAAACAGATCCACATAAAGAACTGACTTGAAAAGATACAGAATGTGTGGTTTTAAAAATCCGTTTAGCTCAGTGGTGGTACACAGTGATTGTACTCAAAACACAAATACTAATACAGTCTTTAACATTTACAAATCTTTATGAAAGGAATTATCTCTCAATTTATCAATATGGCAATATCATAATAACATATCCACATCAATTACTTCAGTGATAGTGACAGGGTTCTACTTTAACTATTGCTAACTACTTCAGCAATACCCAATTTGGTGGTGCAAATAAACAAAGACAAAGCAGCAGGGATGGATTTCAAAAAATTTAGCAACTGGTTCTCTGCCTGGTTGCTGGGTGGGCATGGCCATGGTGAGATGGCCTAATTGGCCTCCTGTACCACCCTGGCCTGGGAGCAAAAACGGGCCATGGGCGGGGTGTTTTCACCCTCCCTGGATTCTGGAGTCTTTACTTGAGCCTCCAGGAGGGCGAAAATGGCCTCCTGGGCTCTGTAGGCTCTCTGGAGACCCATTTTTTGCCATCCCTGAGCCTCCATGAAGGCTTTGCACTTATTTGGGATCCAAAACAGACTGCATGGGGACTCCTGGGAAGGGCAGGGTAGGGTGGGATTTGCTGGTTCGCTGAATCAGCCATAAAATTAACCACTGGGGTGAACCAGTGGCAGCTCACCCCTGCAAAGCAGGGATAGATCAGCATCCACACTATGTTATAGCTCAAAGAACTGATTCCCATTGTTCAAAATGAAATAAAATAAATTGTAATAATTTATCAAATTTATATGCTACCCAACTCCCAATGACTGTTTTTCTAGTTGTTCAAATGTTTAAAACAAAGAACAATTGTTGGGTAAAACCATAAACATAGCACAAGGCTGAAGAACAAAACTAGCAACAAAAATAAACCCATGAGGGAATAGAAAGGATGAGATGAGAAGAAGCGGGCTTCAGAATGGTTTGCTAAGCAACAAAAACCTAGTTAGCCTAAGCAGCCGAACTTTCTAACTATCTCCCTCAGCACACCATTTATGATCTGCCCTATATAGAGTGCTCATGAAGTATTTTAAGATTCAAGTCAATTTGGGAAATTAAAAAGTTAATTTTTGTGAGCACAAAAAGATATGTCTAAAATCATAATGCTTCCACTGAATTCTTTATCTTCACTGGAGGATTTGAAGTTCCCTGATGAGAATAGCACTCCAAGAAAGAATGAGTTCACAAAGCTTTCCTGGCCCAAGGAAGAATTTGTTTCTTCAGAATGGAAAATAGCCACACTGGTTCTGAGGAGGAAGAGATAACCAATTCTACATAGTATTAATGAAGATCAAGTCAATGTGTGATTTCTAAATTTGAATTCAATGCAGAAATCTAAATTGGCTCTCAAAAATAATATAAAGTTGCCCTTAATTTTTACATTGCACTTAACCTTGTTTGGGGAAATATATGGTTATCTTCATTTGTATAAAAAATAAATGGTGTAAAATAAATAAATAAAAACCCAAAGAAATGTCTAGAAAACTATTACTGTTCTCATACTGATGAAATACTAAAGTACAGGCATGTATGGAATTAACTAGTCTTAACAACATTGTATCTGTAACTGCAGTCTTTTTTTAAAAGGGCTGGCTTTCATTGGCACAGAATCTTAAGTATTTGTGTTACCATATTCAGCTCTAATTCCCCTCAGAACATTATAATCTTTAACATTCATTTACACCTATTCTGATATGTTGTTAGCACATTATCCTTAGGATCAGAGCACTAGCTATCTAGACTAAACGTCCAACTTTAGGCTACAAAAGTAATATGATCACACAGTTTTGAAAATCTGTTTGCTTCATGTAATGGGCTTTGTTGTGTTGTTGTTTTTTAAATTCAGGAAAGCCCAGCGGCAGTAGACACAGAATTCTATGTTTTCATTGCCTGTGGACAATGGACCGCAACAGATATCTTAACTTGCAGCCCTTCAACAAATGATAGGAAGTTAATGGGATGCCACAGCTAATTGAAACCATTGGATAATTTGAGAAAGAAGAGCAGAATTGCTCAAAGCAGCTCTATCTGTCTCAGAAGATGTCTGCCCTCTGCTTGCAGAATATGTCACAGTCACCTTACAAATCACCAGAATCTGTTTTTGAAATATATTTCTCATATACAGCATAGCACTTAAAACAATACAGATGTCACTTGGGGCACTGGAGCATGCCAGGCCACTGGGGTTAGGACTGACTCAGAGGAAAGAGCAAATCAACAGCATAACTTTCGTGCTGCACCTGGCTTTCCCTTGGCCATGTTTTGACCAGGCTTGACCTTGTTTAGTTTGTGAGAGTTGATGAGGTCAAAGCCCAGGGTGGTATGAATGTTTCCAGAGAAATCACTCACAACTGTAGCAAAGAGAATTTAATAACTGTTGCAAAACTAGAACTGTATGTGGGGGGTGAGACAAAAAGAAGTGCATCAAGGAAACAAAGGAATCAAACCACAGTTTATAATAATTGAGGACAACTTTTGTTCTTGTTATCTGAACTTAATTATTCTTTCTATTTAAACATATTAAACTATTAAAACTATTTTCTGATGGATGTATTCTATCTATCATTTTGGATATCATTCAAATGATGCAAACATGTTTAGGTCTTTTGGTACTTTCTAGAAGGAACATGAGAAACTATTTTACTTCCTGACAGAGAAGTGATATACCTCATTCAGGGTTGTTTACACTGGCTGATTTAATAGTTTGCACTACCACATAACGTGGTCTTGAAAGCTGCAACTGAGGGGTGTCCACAAGAGGGAAGGGGGAAGGAACACAATAAAAAAGGAAGAGGAGAGCAATTGGTCAGTTGCTGCCATTGTCTTAGTTTTTGTATCATCACCCCAGACACATTCCCTGCTGTGACTGCTTTAGTAAGTTGACAAAGCAATTCATCAGAATAAGTATACATTGCCCCAAATCCACGCAGCCAAGTTAATTTAAGCACATATTATTAAAATTCCTCATTTTTCAGAGAAATCAGTCAATGTACATAAACTGTGTACCATGCTGAATGATACCCAAAGAGTTTGGATAATAGCAGCAACAACCAAGCAGAATATGGCCTTTTAGTTCAATAGTGGCTTGTATTCAAAACATCCCTTGATTCTGTGTAGGGCCAGGAAGGTTCCTGCTTGAAGTCCGAGAGTTTCTTTAGCCAATGTGGACAATATTGCACTAAAGGACTATAAGCTTTTTTAAAAAATATGTTTTCTAAGCTTGAAGCATTTACCTTTGGAATAGTGCACCATTAGAAGGTTCCAGAAACTGCTAGTATCTTCTCCTTCTATTATGCTGACATGATTGATAATTCAGACTCACTTTTTGTTTTCTACTAAAACACATGCTGGCATATGTTGTGACAATTCTGAGTGCAGGTACTCAATTTGAATAGTATCTACCCAAACTACTTTCAGTAACTTTGGAGAGAAAAAGGTTATGTTAAATTGTGATTATCATTGTCAGATTTCTGTGACAAATGGCTTTTCAAAAAGGCAAAATAATTTTTCCTTCCCATATCAAATTTGGTTGAAAATTTGCCCAACTCTTCTTGTAAATTTGGCTGAAAATCAGGGTTATCCAAAAATAAGGAAGCACCATTATTGTATCTGATTTAATACTTTACCCACCACCTTTCCATTCAATAGGATGGTTAAGTTAACTACCAAAAGTAATGTACGTCGCTATCCAAAGAAACTACTTTTGCCCAATTTTGTGTAATTTACGCATGTTTGGGAAGCATTGCATCAAATGATGAATGGGTTATTGTAGAAATATACAAGACCAATGCTGCTACATCTTTTTTCAACAACAGACTCAAAACTAGTTAAATTCATCCAGTACACTTCTATCTTTAATTCTCTTTGATAAAGGAAAAAATGTGAAAATGATGTCTGTCGTTCATTCAAAAATAGGGCTACTTCCTGGATTAAAATTCTGGTTAGTATCAACAGAAAATGGTGGCCACACTTAAAGGAGAAATATGGAATGGGACTTAGCAACTATCCTTAAACTTACCTTTCTTTAAATATAAGATCAGTTTTTAATTTTCCCTTTACTTTTTGTGCCAGATTAGGGGATTCTTGTTTTACATCAGATTTAAATATGTCAATCAAATACCTAGCTATTCATCTAAATACTGTTAATTATATTGTCTAAAGATGTTAAGATACTGGAGTTAGGCAGATAAATTTAAATAAATAAAGCCAATTTAAAAGCAATTAAAAATTCATAGAAATGTGGTTCTTGAAGCTACAGAATATTAACATAGTCTGTAAATTGGGTTTGTAATCTCCAACAGAAAAATTCTATCATGTAAAGTGAATTATATTCTATCATGAAAAGTGTATTTTCTTTCTTTCTAATTCAAAACATTTTGGATATTTTATGGTAAAAAAAAAGTTAATGTGAACACAGTTTTAGGGATTCGTTTTTCTTTAATAACGTTGAATGTGTCATTCACCTTGAAGTGAACTTTTTAAAATAAAGTAGGGCATATTCCACAGGTCATGGAAGATGACCACTTTGTCACTGGTTGTTATAAATAAGGGTCTGAGGTCAAACCTGTCTTCTCTTTGCAGAGGTTGGAAGGTTTTACCCTGAAAATAATACCTGCCTTAAATTTCAATACCAGTTCCCAAAAGGATATGATGGGCGAATGAATTTAAATAGCTTAAGAGTAGGATAAACTGTTCTTTTCATCCTATCCTAAATTCTGACCTAGTATATAAAATTGTATTCAAAGGGAGAAAAAAGTGATGGCATTTTGTTTACAAACTCATCTTGCTCTTTTTATCCTTTACAACCTGATATTTAACTATGGTAATAAAATCTCTAATAGTTATATCATAGTGGAAGGATTTCTAAAGAAAGAAGTATTTTGACTTCATACTTTGGAACTTAAACTTGTTTCTAGTCTTGATTGTGGTATAAGAAATTAAAACATATTATCACAAAAGTTACTTACTGTTTTGTTATTCAAGAACCCCCATTCAAATTCATCTTACAACAGCCATCACCTAACACCTTGATTTGTTGAATTTAATTTCCCCTAACCCTTTAGGCAACATAGCCAGTAGAACAGTTTAATTTAGAGAAGATTTTTTTCTACATACTGTAGTTTTCTTTTTTTTGTTATGCTTTTCACTGCTAAAGAAGATGTAAAGTGCCAGTTCATCAAAATAAAAAAGCACTCTTGTATTCTCTACAAAAGTAGTAACTATTGGTAGATAATTTTTAATATAGCCATTGATTAGTGTTATGAACAGAACATATTAGTGTATGAATGTGTGTATGTATGAATATATACAAATAAAACAAAATGTTAAACCTCAATATAATAGGGACTTGTTCCTGTAATTGTCTAAATTTGAATTTTCTTTGTGCAGTTTCACTTCTGAAAGCTTCCTGGTTACCTTGGGAATGTTAGTCTCTCTCATGTCACATTGCCTCATAAGACTGTGGATTCAGGGAAATAATAAAGGAAGAATTTTGATGGTTCCCTGGGTATCTTGGAGAAAACACAGGATATAAATCTAACGTGCCAATAACAAGTAAATAAAATACCCTAGTTTATATGTATATTATCTGAATTGGGAATTGTGCACTACAAATGGAAACAGAACGAGTATGTGCTTAATCTTGCAATTACAAATATACATAAAAAATAGGAATTATATTAGTCATTCAGATGGGGAGTAAATCTCCCCCATTCCTTCTGAGCTGTTTGATCTCTTAGCATGTTTAGAAACTTAACATGCTTTTTAGTTTGCAAGAGAAAAAAGTTGACTAAAAACACACTTGCACTTTTACTTATTGTACAACCAGTTTAGGATATCAATATGACAAAACTATACATGTCCTAAATTCATAACAAAATTTAAAACTGGAAGAAATTTGAATGGAAAATGTGCTTATTTTTCTGTTTTCTGATTTATTTATTTATTTTAAGCAGTCTGTGTGGCAGTCACAGAGACTTAAGAATACTAAATATTAAAGCTGTATGTATGTACTGTGTATGTGAGTGTTCTTCTACTGTAGACCTTTAAATGCAGTCCATTAAATGAAACTGCTGGTCTCTTGCATTTCTTGAAACCAGTATCACTGCAACTGATTTTCTTATTTAACCAAAGTAAACAGCAGTTTTAATTTTAAAAAAATGAATGCCTTTCAAGGAGCACTGAATACTTTCATTCTTTTCTTTTTAGAAAAAAAGTTTGGAAAGTATAAATGTTATGGAAGCACTTTGTAACAAATACTTAAACACAGGAGTTATACAGAAGAGGCTGCTATATTGGTCTTAATTATAAAACACAAATGTTCATTTGTTCTCTCACTTGTTAAGTGGATGCATGGCAAAAGTTCAGACCTAAAGGCAAGGAATATTCTTACAAAGCTACATTAAGGGAAGATAACAAAAATCAAGTTCATGGGAAATCATGCACGATAAACCAGACAATTTCAACTGCTATTCAGAATCGAAGTTCAGAATAACTTTCTTTATGTATGTATCAAGGAGAATATTTGCTCAAAAATTGGCCAGCAACCTTCCTTCAATTACAACTCTTGTGGGTTTGGTACATATTCAGATACATGCATGTGCAGTACATATTTACAAATCGTCAGATTTCCTCTGGTCAGTCAGTCATGAATAACATTTGAATGGTAAGAGATTTTTAAAAATCCATGTTATCTCAGCAGCATTGCTTTACTAGCCTTGGAGCTATAGACTTCTTTTCAGTGATTAATTCAAAAAGAGAACTACAATGGTTTAAATATTAAAAGAAATATATACGGGATGCAAAAATTCCTGACTATCACAAAATTCCAGTCTTTGCTGCTAATTCTGCAGCCTTTATATTGTAAACCTAATAAAGTAAAGCACAAACCAGCACAAGATAAGATATACTGTGATCAGAAGCAATATTATGGAACTTGAGATGGTACTTAGATAACTAAAATGAATAGAACTGCACAAAACCTTGAAATATTTGACTGCCATAAAAGAGATTATTTCTAGTTCAGTAAACTTTCAGGTTACTAAATTAAAATAAATAAATCCCACATACTTTCTGTTGGCTCTAAGTTCTCTGGAAATTTGTACAAATTTGGTGTTTCAATTTCCTTAAATATCCTTGAATAATCATTCCAAGAAATATCCCTGAATTTGTAAATGAAAACATATCATATTGTTTATCCCAGATTAATACTGATATAACCAAATGATTAAAGATCCCCATTAATAAGAGGGGAAAGATAAATGTTACAGAAATATTTTCTCAAGGTTAATATATGTACTTAAAAGAGTTTCTTTATTAATATACTAGCTCAGTACCCGTGCTTCGCTACAAAACTATGTGGTCAAGCTTAGTTTTGGGGGAAGAAAATAAGGGGGGAATTCTGTCTCTGCCTATCAGCATCCATCAATATTCATCTGGCTAGCATCTTGTCAGTGTGTGAGAGTTGAGGATGTTTGGAAACTAAAACAGTATTTCAAAATCCAAGAAAGAAATACTTAGACTCCATGAATTAGAGAAAAGATATCTTTTACTGGAAATCAAGTGGTAGCAACAAAAGAATTCTGAATCTGAGAGAATGGCTTGAAAATCACATATACAAAGTGATGGTAACGTTCCCACCCACAATAGTTCAAGCAGGCTACCCAATTAAAAGTTGTGGATAACGTCATGTGGGCATCTCCAGGTGGTGATGAGGCCTCTGTCCGTTGACCTTGGCATATTTTGATAAAGAGCTGCGGCTGCGCATAGCATAAGACAGAAATCAAAGCAAGAAATCCCCCAACTGATATACTTCTTAACAAAACCTCCAGCTCACTTCCCATAATCAAGTCCCCCTCCTCCCCCGTTACTTATGACAGCCAAAAGATGCAAAGCAAAAGAGGGAAATCTTGAAGGCTGACATTCGGCCCTCCTGCAAAATTTTCTCTTGGTGGAATTCACACTTGGACAGCTTCACGTACAGTTCAGCAGCTCGGAGTTTTTCCAGAACTGAACGCACTAGTTTCACATGCTCATCACGAGTCTCCATTATAGATAAGAATGTCATCAAGGTAAACCAACACCCCTTGTATAGATGTTCATGCAACACCTGATTTATCATTTGCATGAAGACTGCAGGAGCCCGCTGTAGGCCAAAGGGAAGAACGTTGAATTGGAAACACCCCATTGGACAGTTAAAAGCAGTTTTCCATTCATCTCCTTCCTTAATTCGAACTCGGTAGTAAGCTTCTTTCAAATCAAGTTTCGTGAAAATTTTCCCTTTGGCCAAGTGGGCCAACATGTCCTTCATAAGGGGAAGGGGGTACACGTTTTCCACCGAAATGGCGTTCAGGTTCCTGTAGTCAACGCAGAGATGCAAGGAGCCATCTTTCTTCTCACGGAACAATACTGGAGCCACTACTCGGGACCTAGCAGGTTGTATAAAACCACGTTCCAAATTTTTATCAATAAATGACCTCAGCTCTTCTAGTTCCCGTGGGGTCATTGAGTACAGTTTCGGTTTTGGGAGTTTCACTCCTGGCAAGATTTCAATACTGCAATCCGTTGAACGATGGGGGGGAAGCTTGTCTGAGGCCCTTTCGCTGAAAACCTCCTTCAAGTCCCAATATTCCTCTGGAATTTTCTCCCCCTCCAGCTTCTCCATGCCCGTGAGGCCAACTCTGTGGGATTCTTAGCTTCTGGTGGCAAGCAGCCCTCCCCTTCCGGGGCTGGTCAGATCGTATGCAACGATCCCCTCCTCCAGTTAATGTGAGGGTTCCATTTCGGAGCCAAGGCAGCCCCAATATAAGGGGCGCACCATCCCAGGAGCCACAATAAAGCACAAAGTCTCTCTATGCTTCCCCATCGTCATTTCCACTGGTTCCATTACGAAATGTGCAGGGCCGCCCCAGCTACCGATCCATCCAATTGGCAAAGGCTATGGCGTTTTTAAAGTCTTTAGCCTTAGGCCCAGTTTCTCTACTACTTCTGAACTGATTACACACCTGGTGCACCCAGAGTCTAGCAAGGCCAACATTTCCCCTTGGCCCCGATGTGGGTACCCTTAATCCCACTGGAATGGTCATAGGGCCCTTGTTTGGACTTACCAATGAGTCGTCTTCGATTCGGATTCACTCTCTTCCGAAGGGGTTGGAGTTCCCAGCTCTCTCCTTTCCGAGGGCGATCTCTACAACCTCCTCCGCTTTCAGCGCAGTTTCGCGAGGCTTTGCCGGAGTTTTTCAGGTTTCCTCCTCCTCCTGGCGCCCCTTTGCTCCAGCTTGACACGACAGTCAGCAGCCCGGTGACCCTCTTTCCCACATCGGAAGCAGGCAGTGGTCTTCGGTTTTACCATCAATCCCCTTTTCGGGTTTGAGGCTTCTCGAGGGTTGGGGGAAGGCTTGCTCCAACCAGACCAGAGCCACCCCGCTGCCAGGGTCAGATCAATTTCCAGCTGCCAGCACGTACCATAGCTGCAGCTCATTGGGGTCTCTTCTGGCCACACAGCTTTGATAAATATCTTCATTCAATCCATCCTTGTAAGCCTCTATCAGAGCTCCCTGAGACCAGCCTCGAATGTGGTAAGCCAGCTCTCTGAACTCCTGGGTGTACTCTGCCACTGATCTCCTCCCTTGATTTATGGTTTTCATCCTGATTCTGGCCTTACGTTCAGCTAGTGGGTCTTCAAACCTGGGCAGCGCAGTCATGAACAGGTCATAATTCATCAGCAAGGGATCATTATCATTATGCAAAGTCACCATCCACTTAGCAGCTGTGCCCTCAAGAGCCCTGGGAACACATCTGACTTTGGCTGCTTCAGAGGAAAAATCCTCCCCATATTCCTCCATATGGTTCCAAACTTGGGCCAGGAAGAATCCTAATTCCTTGGGATCCCCCATATTTTACTTCCAATGGAGGCACCTTTGGAGTTCTACGCCTTCTGGCAATTGCTCCCACCGGGGGCCCCTGGCCAGCTGCTGCCTGTTGCACTGGCTCAGGTTGATTTATGGGGTAGCTGCTCTGATCCTTCTGCTTGGAGCCGCCCCCTTCTTCCCCCATACCTTTGATCAGCCTGAGCTTCTCCGGCTACTTCATGAAGGAGATGCAGGGCTTGATTTAGTAGAAAATCCTTCCTTTCCTTCTCTTGCCATGGCTCTCCTCTTCCACGTCGGCAGGTAGTGGTCACTCCTGGAGGAGGCTTTCCTGCAGGATCCTTCCAGCCGACTCCCAGAGACCATTTAGGTTTTACAACTGGATGTTCATCAATACTTAGATCTGCTAACAAATCAGTTTCCTCTGCTGCCTCTAATAGCAGGGACTCTTGCCCTCCAGTCGCTCCCAGGTCCTCGTGGTCGCTGGCTGGTTCAGACATTGCGTTCAGACCCCCTCGGAAGAAGTTGTAATTTCTCCGGGTGGGCTGGTAAACTGAGATTCAGAATAATGTCAGGTAGTGCTCCATTCAAAATCCAAGAAAGAAATACTTAGACTCCATGAATTAGAGAAAAGATATCTTTTACTGGAAATCAAGTGGTAGCAACAAAAGAATTCTGAATCTGAGAGAATGAGCATGAAAATCACATATACAAAGTGATGGTAACGTTCCCACCCACAATAGTTCAAGCAGGCTACCCAATTAAAAGTTGTGGATAATGTCATGTGGGCATCTCCAGGTGGTGATGAGGCCTCTGTCCGTTGACCTTGGCATATTTTGATAAAGAGCTGCTGCATAGCATAAGACAGAAATCAAAGCAAGAAATCCCCCAACTGATATACTTCTTAACAAAACCTCCAGCTCACTTCCCATAATCAAGTCCCCCCTCCTCCCCCCGTTACTTATGACAGCCAAAAGATGCAAAGCAAAAGAGGGAAATCTTGAAGGCTGACACTGTGTGAGCAAGGAGACAGCATGGAGCCTGGGTGTGGCTTAAATCAACTGTTCTGTACTAAAACTGGTTGCTACTGTGAAACTGAAACTGAAACTCCTCTCCTCTACTTGTGTTTTGCATTTGGAACAGATTTCTTTTCAGGTGGGGAGGGGGAGTAGAACTTCTTAGCATCTGAGCGTGTTAATAATAATATATGTAATACCAATGCCCTGATGATCATTTCAAAAAATCCTTTCTTAGTGAGCACTTAGAAGCCAAGAGGAACATATGTGCCAAATTTCAAGTTAGTAGGCTTTACAGTTCTGGAGATTTTGTGATGATGCGTGAGTGTTATTTCGCTTTTATATAGAGTGATTCAACATTTTAAGGCAATTGGTAAATTGTTAAGAATAGAATGGAATGTATTTGAACTTCTATCTCTTAATGGAATGTAGATGACCAAATTGAAAAATCAGATTTTCTTGTATCTGATCTTTTTGACTATGAAGCAAGCACTTTTTAGACTCAAAATTGTTGTCTATTTCTAAAATTAAAGGCAGTAAAGCATCATGATAAATTTATATTCTGAGATATTCCCAATCTGAAATTTAAGGAATTTTTAAACTGTTCAAATAACTGTAGGAGTACTCTATTTCAATTAATTTTAATCACAATCTTAAGAAATTCAGTTATTGAAAAAGGAATTTGAATGGTTTAAAAATCCAGAACAACAGTATATTTCAGAAAACGCTTTTGACTTCACATGTCCTGAATATTATCAAATGTTGAAATCTCAGTTTGGATTATCAATAGTCTATTAGAGAATATCCATAGATCAATATATATATCCATAATTCATAGATCAAAAAATAAAACAGTATGTGTTTTATTTTCTTTCTTTTGGTATTTTATTCTTGTTCCTGAAAACCAAGAATTTTTTTAAAAACAAAATGCTACAATATTGCAGTATTTATTTCAAATTTATTTCAAACATTCTTTTTTATTTAATATAGTACCATAAAAGAGTTCATTATATTTCTAAGATTTTTAGTTTATTATTTTCATTGGAATTAATATTGCATTTTCATAACACTACCAACACTAACAACATTCACTGTTTAGCTGTGTCTTTCTGAACTTACAGGTGAAACTCAAAAAATTAGAATATCGTGTAAAAGTTCATTTATTTCAGTAATGCAACTTAAAAGGTGAAACTAATATATGAGATAGACTCATTACATGCAAAGCAAGATAGTTCAAGCTGTGATTTTTTAAAAAATTACATTTATATGCCGCCCTTCTCTGAAGACTCAGGGCAGCTTACAATTTTTGGGACACAACCCAATGCGCTTAGCAATAGCCTTCATTCCATTGTATATGTCTGCTTATTACTAGGGCTTTTTTGCCCCCCCCCCCAGCGGCATTTTTACAAAGTCAGCTTATTGCCCCCAACAATCTTGGGTCCTCACTTTACCTACCCCGAGAGGATGGAAGGCTGAGTCAACCTTGAGTCTGGTGGGATTTGAGCCTGCACTAATTGCAGGCAGCTGGAACTAAGTGCTAGGCGTTTAGCAGCCTATACCACCAAGGCTCTTTTGATTTGCCATAATTGTGATGATTATGGCTTACAGCTCATGAAAACCCCAAATCCACAATCTCAGAAAATTAGAATATTGTGAAAAGGTGCAATATTCTAGGCTCAAAGTGTTCCACTCTAATCAGCTAATTAAGCCATAACACCCGCAAAGGGTTCCTGAGCCTTTAAATGGTTTCTAAGTCTGGTTCAGTAGGAATCACAATCATGGGAAAGTGCTGACCTGACAGTTGTGCAGAAAACCATCATTGACACCCTCCATTAGGAGGGAAAGCCTCAAAAGGTAATTGCAAAAGAAGTTGGATGTTCCCAAAGTGCTGTATCAAAGCATATTAATAGAAAGTTGTGTGGAAGAAAAAGTTGCACAAGCAGCAGGGATGACTGCAGCCTGGAGAGAATTGTCAGCAAAAGGCCATTTAAAAGTGTTGGGGACTTCCACAAGGAGTGGACTGTGGCTGGAGTCAGTGCATCAAGAGCCTCCACACACAGACGGATCCCAGACATGGGCTTCAAATGTCGTCAGAAGAGTCATTACCTGGGCTAAAGAAAAACAGATCTGGTCTGCTGCTCAGTGGTCCAAAGTCCTCTTTTCCGATGAGAGCAACTTTTGCATCTCATTTGGAAACCAAGGGCTCAGAGTATGGAGGAAGAATGGAGAGGCACACACTGCAAGATGTTTGAAGTCCAGTGTGAAGTTTCCACAGTCTGTGTTGATTTGGGGAGCCATGTCATCTGCTGGTGTTGGTCCACTGTGCTTCATTAAGTCCAGGGTCAACGCAGCCATCTACCAGGATATTTTGGAGCACTTCATGCTTCCTTCCACAGACAAGCTTTATGGGGATGCTGACTTCATTTTCCAGTAGGACTTGGCACCTGCCCATACTGCCAAAAGCACCAAAACCTGGTTCAAGGACCATGGGATTACTGTGCTTGATTGGCCAGCAAACTCGCCTGACCTGAACCCCATACAGAATCTATGGGGTGTTGCCAAGAGAAAGATGAGAGACATGAGACCGAACAATGCAGAAGACCTGAAGGCCACTATTGAAGCATTCTGGTCTTCCATAACACCTCAGCAGTGCCACAGGCTGATAACTTCCATGCCACGCCACATTGAGGCAGTAATTACTGCAAAAAGGGCCCAAACCAAGTACTGAGTACATATGCATGCTTATACTTTTCAGAGGTCCGATGTTGTTCTATGTACAATCCTTGTTTTATTGATTGCATGTAATATTCTAATGTTCTGAGATTGTGGATTTGGGGTTTTCATGAGCTGTAAGCCATAATCATCACAATTATGGCAAATCAAAAGAGCCTTGGTGGTATAGGCTGCTAAACGCCTAGCACTTAGTTCCAGCTGCCTGCAATTAGTGCAGGCTCAAATCCCACCAGACTCAAGGTTGACTCAGCCTTCCATCCTCTCGGGGTAGGTAAAGTGAGGACCCAAGATTGTTGGGGGCAATAAGCTGACTTTGTAAAAATGCCGCTGGGGGGCGGGGCAAAAAAGCCCTAGTAATAAGCAGACATATACAATGGAATGAAGGCTATTGCTAAGCGCATTGGGTTGTGTCCCAAAAATTGTAAGCTGCCCTGAGTCTTCAGAGAAGGGCGGCATATAAATGTAATTTTTTAAAAAATCACAGCTTGAACTATCTTGCTTTGCATGTAATGAGTCTATCTCATATATTAGTTTCACCTTTTAAGTTGCATTACTGAATTAAATGAACTTTTGCATGATATTCTAATTTTTTGAGTTTCACCTGTATACTAAAACAAAGATGCCTCTATGTCTCATGACATGGCTGCTAGTAGACCTCTTACACCAGTTAATCATCATGGTATATCAGCCCCTTTCTTTTTCTGGCAATGATACTGACTGAATCAAGTAAATATTTAACCACAAAGTGGCTTAATCATATCAGTGCTTACACACTTCATTAAGCCAAAACCAACCTAACCATCTTATGATATAATGCAATGTATGAACCTCCCAATGTTTTCTTTGCCTACTCATATTCATTATAATTTCTTTTCATCTTCAATTGTGTACAAACTACATGAGTAGTGAATTAGGTAATCACCCCCTTGAGATAATTGCCATCTTGGATTGGTTTGACTGTGCAGCGAGCATATAGGATAATCTTTTCTTCCCGCACCATGAGTTAGGAATTAAACTGCCAGTTTTAAAATTAAAAAATATCAAAATACCTTTTTTCAGATGGAAGGGAAAAAAATTATAGCCCATCAGGCTCGCATACCCAAAGAGGATTCAGATGGGAGCTGTGAAAATGTCCTTGAAGCCCTATTCAATTTTTATGTGTGTCACGCATAAATTGCATGTAACAAAGGGACAGGACTTCAATCATGTGATTACAGCTGTAATCTTGACTTTTTTACCACCCCCACAGATACATCTGGACCAGAGATGAAGCAAGAACATTGTCCCTCATTACAGATAGTCCTCAACTTACAACCACAATGGACCCCAACATTTCTGCTGGTAAGCGAGACATTTGTTAAGTGAATTTTTCCCCATTTTATGACTTTTCTTGCCATAGATGTCAAGTGAATCACTGCAGTTGATAAGTTAGTAACCTGATTGTTAATTGAATCTAGCTTCCCCATTGAATTTACAGAAGGTCACAAAAGATGATCACATGATTGGGACACATTTCAGAATATGTGTCATTTAAGACAACCTCTAGATATCAGTGATCAATGTAGCTAAACATTCTTTCCATTGTGAGTAAAAATGCAGTTCTGCATAGAACTTATACCTTAGAAAAACATATTCTAGGGTGTCAGATTCCAGTGAAAGAATAAGTTCCTAAGCACTTTAAGGTTTCTTTATGTCTACCATCCATAATTACATAAAAAGGCCTAGTCTAGGATAATTTAAATAAATAACCTGTAGTTTCTGTTTTCTTAATTCACAATATAATCTGGGAACTGTTGTTAAATTATGCAGAAGTTCTTATAGGCTCCATGGATTTGTTATAACCCAGGTTTAGAAGGAAATCAGGGGACATGCCAAGGTGAAGCAAGGTTTTAGCTGTTGCTATATACCAGGGGTGTCAAACTCATGGCATTATGGCAGCTTTACATGATGTATCGGGACTTTTTTCCTCTTTGCTAAACCAGGAGTAGGCATGGGCATGGCCAGCACATGATACATCTGGCCCACAGCGTGGGAATTTGACAGCCCTGCTATATACCATCTAGATGTAAATTTATAATGTACTAGAAGGGGAAGAATCTTCAATTAATTAAAATGCATGCACAACTTTTTACCAATACTACCAATAGTAGTATTTTTGTGGTATACCATCACTGTTAGAGATTTTGATTTTCATATGAGGTAGAAATTCTACCAACTCCCCACAAAGTCTATTTAATGCGTTTCTTTCTCAGCTAAGCTAGTCTTAGGATTAGCTGACAAAACTATGAAAACTGAACAATTGAAAAGCATATTTCTTTTGTACGTTGTGTCAAGGTTTTTTAAAACCATAACTAAAGTGTATGCACATAACTAAATCACCATAGTTAGGAGTCCCTATGATGCCTTAATGCTGATACATTTGAAAGGTTTCTGACAACCTTCCCTAATCTTATTAAGTCTTTATTGGTCTTAAATGGACATGGGTCAATTTAACTGATAATTTTGTTTCTAGCACCTGGCTTACAGAAGAATCATCTGCTGGGAATAAAGCAGAAATAGAAGCCATAAAAGTGATGGATTTGCATCAGTAAGGTGGTTTCCTGATACAGAGAGACTACTGATATACTGTATGTATGTATCAGAAGAGGAAGGAGTTTATGTAATAGGATAAAAAGGCAAAGGTATTCTGTAAGTATTGCAGAAATGCCAAACACCTATCATATTGTATTCAGGTTAAACTATGAAAGTCCCAAATGTGTGTAATTGAAAATATAGATAGGGTTCTATCTATAATATATAATTGGAAGCTCAAACATGAAAAGGAAAGGGCATTTTCCTGTGTATTAATATCAAAGGGGAGGCAGGTTGGACATTTAGCCTATATCTCTTAGGGAGGAAATTAATTACATTTAACTTTTGTAGTTGAAAGTCCTTATGTACATTAATTTCTCTTTCTATATTTTATCCAGATTTTAAGATATTTTGAGATTTCTGGAATTAATCAGCTTGGAACTGGAAGAAATCCTTCACTGATGCAGGAATCTCTAGGAACTGTATTTTGATAGAGATGGATTTCCCTGTGTGAAATATTCTAAAATCCCAGTGTTCTTTAGTCTTTGCTAGTATACTTCTATACTAGCAAAGTATACATGACATAGAAGTATCAGGAAATGACAAACACCTCAATAATAATTGACATCAAGAGTACAAGATGAGTGGAAGCTCATAAATTTATAGGCCTCAGAATGTATATTGTAGATCAGCTTTCCCAAGGTGAACATCTTCTATAGTGTAAATTTCAACTTACAGAAGTTTCAGCAATCACTAGGCTGATTGTAGAATTCACATGAGTTCCATGTGTAGAACATTATGGTTGCGTGATGCTGTGTTAGATCTTTTGTCTTCAGAGCACATGGAATAAATAATACTAGAATCTAGGAGCATGGAGTTAGGGATACTATTAAGCAAAATGAAATGCTTGCAATTGCAAGCTGATTTGATTCATATGCAAACTCATTCATTTGCTTCTCTTTGTAACTTGTAATTCCATACTGAATATAACATCTTATGGAATTTATTCTCTATATTCTTGGTTAGGCTTGGAGGCTCTGTACTTTGTTTGGATGGAATATTCTCTATAATCTTGGTATAGCTTGGATTTAATGATGTTATTAGAGATATGTGTATTGCTTCAGTTATGAACTATACAAGTAATATATCTCTTCCCTGCAGCTTCTTTGCACTGCAGTCTATGGTTTATAATTGTTTGTACAGTTTGTACATTCCTGATAGTTAAAACTTTGGTCAACCCTTTTTTAAAAAGTGTATTCCAGGTCAGCATTTTTAAACTCTCCTAAATAATGGAATCCTTCTGGAACCAGATATAACAAGAACTTTTGCTTCCGATGCCCTATTGTTAAAGTCATTGGGCTGAAAATCAACATTCTTTTTAAAAGAAATGTTTTTGTTTTTGTTTTTAAATAGAAAATATTTATAACTACATACAAGTTTGCCCATGCACCATCTGACTATATGTTTTTTTCTGAAAATAAAAAATAAAAACAGGAGAATATTTTATGTTAGTCGCATGTCACTGGGCTAAATGTTCATGGAGATTGGCTCCAAGTTCAGTTTTGTTTACAACTGTCTTTTCTGGAGGTATTCATAGCTGCATTCCTACACACATTAAATTTAAAAATAAGTATTTCTATAGTGTAGAGGAAGATGTATGTCACACTGACAACTATTTTGAAGGAATAGGTTATATGTATTGCACTTCTTATTTCAAAGAATTGGCTTGCGCAGAGTCTTCAAAAATGGATTCTGATTAAAACTATCTAAAAATTATAGTAATTATTATAGTAGTAGTAGTGCATTCATGTAATACAATGCAATAGTGAAACCTGGAACCTGGAAAGTACAGCAATATGTCAATACAACATTTTATGTTTAAGATCTTCGAATGTTTCAGCTGCCCCTAATATAAATAGCATAAATAATACTCACTAGATATAGAGATCAAAGGTATTCTGATACACTGTTTCTGTTAGAATACATATGCAAATCTTCTCAGTGATGCAAAATGCAATTGTTGATTTTGACATATTTAAAGTACAATCAAATTATGCTGTTAAATTAATAAAATAAACAGTATGTTAAAAAAAATTAAGTGGGAAAATGGAAAAAGATGAAAATAGATCATCACTGACAGGAAAAGCTAAGGAAATTTGATTAGATTACTTGGAAATCTTTTCTTTGCTTCTCTCTTCAAAAATAACTAAAAGAAAATGAATGGATCATCAGACAAATCAATCTAGAGTTCTCATTCAAGGCACAAATGACCAGACTCAAATTATTCTACACTGGACACTTTATGCTAATATTTAATTTCCTAGAAAAGGATCTAATTCTTCACCTAGCAGCAAAGTGAATAGACTCAGTTATAGTGGTAACTGTAATCAAATCGTGTTGGAGGAGATGTATCTGTTAAAAATTGAAAAGTTCAAAATTAAGTGGTGAAGATCTTACTGAATCTTAAGAAATGTTGCAAAAAATGATCATATAACTATAAAGCACTGGAACTATACAAGCATAATATATTGTTATGCAAACTATGCAGAGGTTCTGGGAAAGAGAGTTATCCCAAAGTTGAAAGGTACTATGAAATGTTTATTTAAAATACAAGTAACTTATGTTACATTTCCGACATGTTTCTTTCATGCTCGTGTATAAGAAAACCAACATTTAAAATGCAAAATAGTGTTGCTTTTAAAATTGATCTCTTTTCCAGATAGTTCTGCTATCTTATCAATGACATTCCTGGAATTTAGTAACAATAAAATGCAACTGAGTCACAAGGATTGCTGTGGATTTCATAGTTGAAGCCCCTATCTACGTAGACTAGTGTCTAAACTTCTGGACCTTGGACTTTCTTATTCAATCTGACTTTGGATTATGGATTTCCTGTCTGGCCGCTCACAGAGGGTCAGATTAGGTAATAATACCTCTTCATCCCCTATTCTTAACACTGGTACACCACAGGGTTGCATGTTGAGTCCCTTAGTCTATACTCTTTATGTACATGACTGCATTCCCACTCATGCTAGTAATACTATTACTAAATTTGCAGATGATACAACAGTGGTGGGATTCATCTCCAGGGGGATGAGTCTGCCTACCGAGATGAGGTGGACCGGTTGCTTTCATGATGTGGAGACAATAACTTGGTCCTCAATACCAATAAGACTAAGGAGCTTATAGTGGACTATAGAAGGAACAGATCAGACATCCAGCCCTTGCTTATCACTGGAAACCGAGTGAAGCAAGTGGCCAGTTTTAAGTTTCTGGGTGTTACCATAAAAGAGGATCTGACCTGGGGTACTCATATTGCAGCATTGGTCAAAAGGGCCCAGCAGAGATTATACTACCTGAGACTACTCAGAAAGCAACAACTGAATGAAAAACTGCTGGTGACCTTCTACCGCTGCACTATAGTGAGTATCTTAACTTACTGCACCTGTGTATGGTTTGCCAATTGCACAGTGGCAGATAGGACAGCACTCCAGAGAGTTAACATCATTGCCCAGAAGATCATTAGTGCCCTCTCCCCTCTTTGGAAGAGCTTTATAGCTCCCGCTGCCTTAAGAAAATTAAAAACATTCCCAAAGATCCATCTCATCCTGAGCACCTTTTTTTTAACTATTACCATCTGGCAGATGGTACAGGATAATAAAAACAAGTAAAAATAGGCTGAAAAACAGCTTCTATCCCAGGGTAGTAACTCTATTGAATTCTACTGGATAGTACACTGAAGATGGTATTTAATTTCGTTGTACGATGTGCAATGACAATAAAGTAAACTAAACTAAACTATCACCACCAATGCCATTATATTTCTATTAGGAATGTGAATAGTGAAAGAGTCCTACCTGAGACTCGTTCCATGTGAATTATCAGCATGGTTGTGGAACATCTGAAAGAGCGCTTTATACAAGTGGGTATTTTCTTCTGTTCTGGGCATTTGTTCTTATAGAGCTTGCAAGGGCATTGAAACTGATTTGAAAATTTCTACAAATATATGAGGTTGAGGCTCATGTCTAGGTGTTTGCTGCATAAAATAGCAATCACCATTCATTCAGATGGAATGGTTTCTCAATCTTTTTAAATAGGAAACATTCATGCCCTGGTTTTACTATAGGTTTCAATTTAAAATATGTTTCAGTGCTTAAGCACAGAATATGTTCAGATGGAATAGATAGAATTCTTTGCTGGCCAAGTGTGACTGGATACACAAGGAATTTGTCTTCGGTGCATAAGCTCTCAGTGCACAGAAAAGATATAAGTGTTAAATCATGATCACAGTCATCATAAATACATTCATCATGAATCATAAGATACCACACTTAGTGATAGTCATAAGATACTAAATAATCAATCAACATAAATATGTTGGTCTTTAGGCCCAAGGGATTTCAAATTGTAGAAAACAGACTAAGAGAAACAGTTGCATACATTCATTGGCTGTAACGTCACATTTTTATCAGAGACTCACCATTTTGGTAACTCAATCTCTTGACTATTTGTTTTATTTATGATATTCCTAAGTGTGATCCATTTCTTCTCTTCAGAATATAGGTAGACCACAATTGAGCCCAGAATTTATATTGCTAAGTGAGAAATTTGTTAAGTGAATTTTTTCTCCATTTTACAACTTTTCTTGCCACAGTTGTTAAGTGAATCCCTCAGTTGTTAAATTAGTAACACGGTTGTTCAATGAATCTGGCTTCTCCATTGACTTTGCTTGCCAGAAGCTTGCAAAACATGAATGCATGTCTCTGGGAACCTGCAACTGTCATAAATAGGAATCAGTTGTCAAGCATCCAAATGTAAATCACATGACCATGAGGATGCTGCAAAGCTCCTAAGTGTGAAAAAGGGTCATAAGTGACTTTTTCAGTGCCTTTGTAACTTTGAACGGTTACTAAATGAACTGTTGTAAGTCAAGGACTACCTGTATTAATGGCCCAGTCCCATTACCTGGCATTCTAAAGGTTATATGTGGTATTTTATATACCTTATATCTCTTATACTCTCTAACACAAGGATGTCAAACTCAAAGCCCATCCAGATCTGACCCATGGGATGCTTAGATCTGGCTCATGGGGCTTCTCTTAAAACAGTAAGGACTGGCCCGCAGGCCTCTGCCACCAAAAACAGAACTCAGGAGGGCTGTGTGTGGCCCTCCAGAGCTCCGTTTTCACTGTGGTGGCTTCCTGCAGCCCTCTGCTAGTGAAAACAGGTTCAGAGGGTGGCATGGCCCTCCCAGGCTCTGTTTTTGCTGGCAGAAGGCTGCAGGAGGCCATCACAGCCAAAAACAGAGCCTGGGTGGGCCACACTTGGGCTGCAGGATGTCGAGCTGGCCATGCCCACCCCAGCCACAGCCATTTGCCCCGCACAAGGTCAAACATAACCCTGACATGTCTCTCAATGAAATTGAGTTTAATACCCATGTTCTAACAGAACTGTAAGCTGCAAGTTGTTGCTAGAGTAACAAATTGAGTAAATATTACTATTGTTGCTGAATTCTGAGTTTTTAAAGATTTCAAAGAATCTGAAGCATCCAAAACCTCTCCCTCTCCATATAATAAGCAAAGACACACAATTTGATGGGAAAATAACTTAAAAAAAGAAAGAGGAGAAAAATAATGACTGTCTATTGCATTTATTTTTTAAGATAAATGTATCCTTTATCTTAAGTTGATGACTCATTTTATTGTATTCAAGGACATCTAGTTAAGGCCTTGCAAGCTCATCACATCTGGCACAAAGAGGATAGATAACATCCTGGGTTCAGTCAGTCTTTCATGTAGCTATATCCCCTGTGGCTTAATTTACTTCCTCCTCTTAAGGCTGTAATAATAACTACCAAACAAATATGGTCTTCTTTGTTCTGAATATATTGATTCTTGATACTATTCCTTCGGAAACATGATGATACCTAGGACACAATAATATTCATCTATACCTTGGAATATCATGCATTGTATGGTTTTTGTCTTTATTATTTAAACCTTTCTCTAGAGAAAGATCCTACAAGAATTTGAAATTAACCGCTTGCCAAATATATGTCTTCCAGTCTGGATCATGGGTTTTGCTTGGGCACAACAAAAACTAAAGTAGATAATCAGTCAAATAATTTAATCTGTAATCTCTCATTCTGTTATCAACATTAGAGGTACTTCTGTCACACCTCAAGGCTTAACTAGGAACTGTCCAGGCTTCTTCTCAACCCTTCTTGTTAGAAATCTCTGGGTTAGGGACCTGGGTTATGATTCACTTTCTGATGAACATGACTGTGTTTGCTTGTCTTGACTCTGGTCTTTTTACAACTATTCCTGTTGACATAGTTCAGATACAGCTCTGAAAAAAACTTTCTTTGCATTCAGATCTATTTCAAACTTAATGCTCTGTCATTTCTGTTCCCTTTTTTTCTTCAAGGTGATCAATTCCTTGTTCCCTGACTTTTGCTGTCCTATTAAAAATTGTAGCCTTTGTTCTTTGGGGATTTACATATGTCTGTTTTCTCTGCTCCCACTTTGATTTAGATTTAAGGATCAGTAAAAGTTCTGTTTTCCTTTATCCTTTATGATTGGCAGTCCATAGACCTGAAAGGTTAAGGTACGTAGCACTTGTGGTCAATGCTTACGTGTCTTTATGATGAAGGTTCATAACCTCAGGACATCTTGACTGAGCTCGGGGGCCAATTTTGACATCTTATTTCTTTCATTATTCCTTTAGCTTCCACTTCTTTGTCAGTAGAGGGATTTTAATGCTGTATGGGTCTTATGCACACTAGCCTAAAGATAATGTGTATCTTTTATTAAATAATTTATTCATTATTAGCTTTCTACTAACTTGCATATTTAGAATGTACTTGTGTTTCTATGTTTCAAAACTTTTCTTGCATAGTCCTGATATTTATCTAATCTCAAAACCAAATATTTCAATATCCTTGTGCTCAATAGGTTCAGTTCATCAAAAAGAAGAAGAAAAGAAAAGAAAATGATTAATAAATAATATTCTTTTTAAATTGAAGATGAGCACTACAAGTGCAATGTGTGGGGGCTGCAACTCAAATATACATTTGATTTATCCATGTACAATATGTTCTCTGGACATGTGTCATTAGGGGTAGGTGGGCAAGGAATTGGATAGGCTGTTGTTGAATATATAAGTTCATGATTTATTCTCCTGATCTGGGAACTCTGGCCCTTGAGTCATTCGCTCACATTGTCTGTATGTCTTTTGCTTGTAATTATTTGTACAGTTAAATACTGTAAGTGTCATCCTGAATAAAGCTTAAGACATTACTATAAATTTTATTATTATCAGTGCAGTTTTAGTAAAAGTGACATGCATTGTTCATTTGTGTGAAGCTAGATATATCATCCCTGGTTCAATTTCTAAGGATGTGCAAAAGGTCCACGAACAAATAATTCCATGAAAGGAACAGCTGTTTTGGAGATGTCTGTGCCTAAATTAAAACATGCCTATTTGGTTGTTCATTTATTTATTCAATTTTTGCTTATTGAATGTATACACTGCTTTAATCTAGAGAGATTCTGAGAGATATACAAAATAAGAGCAACAGTAATACCACAATGAGATATAGATGATGAATATATATGTTTTATGTGCTTTTGCTACCAGTTAATACTATAACTTTTTAAAATGTTGTTAATCATTCAGAGTCACTTTGTCAGATGGGTGGCAATATGGCCAGACAGACAAACAGCTTCCATGAGGCTGTCCCTAGATTTTCTTTTAGCCAAATGATCCAGGTTTTGTTTCCGATAAAATGTAACTGTTCCAAAATGATTCTGATGAATTTCTAAGTGGTCATGATTCAGGTTTGAAGCAACATATGTACTTGGGTGCTATTGGATCAAATCTGCAAAAATCAGGATTATCCCAGATGGCAGCCAAAACTGGAGGTTCAAGGTCATGTAGTTAACTATCAATGGTCCAAGTGTAGACTACCTTTTCCTTTATCCTTACTGTACTGATGACTGGATTTAAAGGCCTAACTCATTCCTTTCCATTCAATTTGTAATGCTAAGATTTTATGTTATCTTCTACTATATCAATTACTTATACAAAAAGATTGCCAGATCTTGTTTATTAAGTGTATATAACAGTCATAGGTCATTACATAACATAACATACAATAGCATACACATATCTGACTGTTCAAGCTATATATCCTAAATCTTTATGAAAAGTGGCTTTCATCCTGACATCACATGATAAATCCTAATGTGTTATGTCTGAATAATTTAGATTTTGCTCCTCTGCATCCCACAAAACCTGTTTAAGTTACGGAATGCCACTAAAAAAACTATGCCTTCTTTTTTTATAAGTTTCAATTCATCATTCTAAACAAGCCTTCTGGAAAATATATTTTTGTATCTTAACATTTTTTTATTCCTGCTTCATGTTAGTTGTGGAAAAATGTAGTAACATGTTGGTAGTTTCCCCTTCCCCTCACACTTTTTCATAGCTAGTTCGCATTCTAGTCTATAACCATTTTTGGTTATTGGTTTCCAGAAAAAAATTACCCCTTTTTGTACATGGAAAGCTAAAAATGATTATGTGAAACTACTGGTGGCTTCTTTTAATTACTTTTTTTCTTTAAGAAAAATGCTGTTCCACTGGCATCGAAAAATGTAGATCTTAGATCTTCTTAATTCTAATACATCATTTATATTACCCTTCCACAAATGGGGTGCTTTGCAGATTTGAGAACTAGAATTCCTCAGTCAGCATGGCAACTGCTATGAATACTTGGAGAGGAATTCCTTAAATTTTGAGTAACTTGGAAAAGGTTGTTTCCAGGCTTAGCTGCCACTTTCCTTCCATCTTTTCTTGACACATGAGCTCTCTCAAGTCATTATTTGTTAATTAATTTCTTGATTTATGTTTTTAATTTGTTCTCTATTTCTTATGTTTTTTAAAATATTGATTTACATAGAAAGGTGGAAAAGAAATCAGTAAATAAATAAAATAGGGTAAGCCATGATGAACGAGACCTCAACATTAGTCTAATTTGTGACAGCAAGCACCTGAATTTGGGCTGATTGTTGTTTTGTATCCTAACTTTTCCAGCCCGGTTTCTATTCATGCATCATCTCTTCAAAAGCAAACATTTTGTAACTAATGCACAATGCTAATAACAGCAAGATAGCATAATAGATACTAATGTTTCACAGAGGTGTTACACAAGAAGACTATTAGGCTCAAGTGTGAATGAAAATGAAGCAGTCATGTTTAATAAGATGTCTCAAGTATTATCTTGCTAATTTTCTGAGAAGCAGGTATAGGCAATAGTGCATTTGTAAAATAATTAGAAATCTACCCTAATTGTTTTTTTAATTAACAACAAAACTTTAAAAATACTTCTATCTATTCCCCCCATCTCCTTCTGTATTAATTTTGTTTTAGCTTAGAAAGCTAGTTAGACCCAAGAGATTTTCAACTCTAAACTCAAAAGCCAAAAAAAATAAGGTTGGTGTATTCTTTAGCTGTGATAGAATTTTCATTATGTTAATTTAATCATTATTTCAAAACTACTGATAACAATTCAGCAATCCTACTTTTGTATCTGTTCGTAATGTGCTTGATTTTAACTGATGTAATTATTTACTACAACCTTTCTCAAGTGTTTGTGTATGTTATCAAGGAGCAAGAGACTTACCCGTCCAGATTCTATTTGTTCTTGTATTTCTGTCAGCTATTAGTTTGGTTTCCATGATATGTTCTGCTTGACAACCACCAACTTAAAATATATGCTATATTCCTTGCCTTGAGTATAAAATCTAATACTGCCACTTCTTCCATTATTTGTTTGTTTGTTTATCAGTTTATCTGCATCAGTTATAGACTCTGGGCAGATTAAAGTCATATCAAATGATTATTTTGTCAAGAGATTATAAGATAACAGGTATAAGTATAAACATAATTATGAATACATGAAATGGACACATAAGAAAAATAAAAAGAAGCAATAGGACAGGGACGGTAGGCACGTTGGTGCACTTATGCACACCCCTATGCATGCATAAAACCATTCAAAACTAGACTTAATGAAAAATATAAATGCCGCATAAAAAATAGCTACAGAACTAACACCCTTCATTCCAAAAACTTGAAAAATGATTGCCTTAACCTAATTCTGAAAGGAGAAAGCCACTTTAAACTTGGGAGGAAACTATTACAGAGGGTTAGATTGGCCATGAAGAAAGTCTGTTTCTAAACTTCAGCTCCTAAGAAGAGGGAATCAAAAGCAATTTCTCTAGGGACTTGGTCTTACTATTTACACTTTCCTTACCTGTCTACACATACGCAAGTAAGCACAAACCATAAACCTACAGTAACCTCATTTCAAAGAGACCCACACTAAGTAAGACAACATAAAGCCCTGATATGTTTTACCACATTTGAAAATTGACAAACGCACATAACAATAATATTGAACAAGTTTCATCCACTTTTTCTTTTGTTTGCTATTTATTGGTATTATCATTATCTTTAAAATAATTGACAAAGTTATTAATAAATAGTTTATTTTATTAAGCCTATTAAACAGGATTCCAACTAAAACAAAGAAAACGTATAAAGCATTTTTTTCAAATACAACATCATTCATAATGGCATTAGAGAATAAAGTTTGCAAAAAGAAAATAGCAGCCAGTGTCCATATTGCACACTTGGAGTGGGGGATTGTGTGTCTGGATTTATGTTTGTTTATTTGTTTGCTTGTTTGCTGGCTGGCTAGCTATACCCACATAGACTGCAACTAATTTCTTACTACAATCCACTTGTTGTATGTTCAGGCTATGAGTTAAACCAAGTTTTCCCAAAAGTAAGAATTCTCCATATCTATGGATGTCAAAAAAAATCCTCACCCAGCATGACCGACACTGGAATTCTGGAGATTGAAATCAGAGTATATGGAAAGTGGCACAATTGAGAAAATCTTTCCAAACTGTTCAGCAAGGTTATAAATCAGGGGTCTTCAAACTTGACAGCTTTAAGACTTGTGGACTTCAACTCCAAGAATTCCTTCTCCAGTCATGTTAGCTCAGGAATTCTGGGAGTTGAAGTCCACAAGTCTTAAACTTGCCAAGTTTGAAGACCCTTGATATAAATCACGGAACATATAAAGTTTCAGGACAGTTAATGTTGCATGCTGAGCCAGAACATATTGAATATTATGACTGATGAACAATGGCCTGCCCATACCACCTTGAATTTACCAAGTGGCCAAAGACCAATCACTCACTCTCTGATCAGTTTCCTTGATTTTAAGCAGTTGTTGAATGCTTTGAACATGGAAAGTACTACTCAAAATCAAGACAACATTATAGGTATAGTGCAGAGGTTATCATAAGAGGATTAAATCCTCATTCTTCCAAATGACATTGAGAAAACATAGCCTACAGCCACTTTACAAGATTCCCCTGTGAAGGTTAAGAGAATGCAAAAACTACATGTTCAATTGTTCTGGGTACAGAACATTCAACGATTTCTGAAGCTAAATAAAAAATTAGATAGGCCGAGTATATCCCGGTGCAGCTTGAAATTTAAATGTTAAAGTTTAACAACAGCTTTCAGACAGTCACATATATTTTGTCTTCTTAAAATGCATCTCAAGAGTTTCCTGGTCTCATCTATAATAGAAACGGTGTCATATTTTTAGTATGAAATCATGTGTCCCCAGATACAGTTGCAACTTAAAAAAATACTTTGTATTAGGGCCATCAAATTGGGAAAGGAAGGTTGCCCCAAACGTTGCTTATGCTAATGTTTTTATTTACACTTAATTCAACATGTTCTGCTTTGGTAATTTATTCTGCATAGTTCTTTCCATTATTGCTTTCTTCTTCAGTAAGATTCCTATGTTGGAGTCCTTGTTAAATTAAGAGGTGTGTGGCTCAGAATGTTGCCTCTCTTATGTTAATAAAAGATAAGCATGTGAAAACATGTTAGCACAGCAGGGAAAGGAATGTGTGATATGATGCCAGGTCTAAAGAGAAATTACTGGTGTGAGGATGGCCTGTGTGAAAAGTCTTGTGGTGATGCTGATTGAAAGTGAAAATTAGTCGCCTTTTCAAGAGCACACGCTATCAGTCCAACAGTGTGTTCTCTAAAGCAGGTAAAAGTATAATCAAGGGTTGCCACACTTCTGGAATTAAAAGAAATATTTCCACTGACAGAAAACCTGGTTGTCTAAAAGGGGACAAAAGATTACTTGCTGTGTGCACATTGCAGGTGTCCTTCATTACTGTCTCAAGTGATGAAATTCATTTCATTGCTTTGCTGCATAGTTAATCCCTATTCTTCCTTCCTCTAATTTGGACACAATGTTATTAGACAAAGAATTTGTGCTATGTACTATTTCAAGTTTGTATTAAATCTGAGGTTTAAAACCAAGGTGTTCTAAAGCAGTATTGCTTTTCCATTGACAGGGAATGTAACGATTAACTCTGAGGTTTTATATTTGATTTTTTTTGTCTCTAATAGCTGACCTGATTTTGTGAGAGGATTTCTGTCCATTGAGAAAGATACACAAATTTGTTCTTTCATTTATTCACCTGAACAGCCAAGTATTGCTAGCTGTCATAGGTAATGGTTCCCAGATATTAAGAGGTCTCTCTAAAAATCCTTTACCTACAAAAAAGAAACCAGCAAATATAATTTCTGGATAGCTCAGGTTTTTAATACAGTAGCTAATTCTGAGCCTCCCAGAGATTTCCCCAAATATATAGGATCTTTTTCAGGTCCTGATAGAATTTATTTTACCCATCACATTGTTCTATGTCCATGTGATAATCAATGGTCTCCCTCCTTCTCTATATCCAATAAAAATATAAATGTCTGGTTATGAACAGATCAAAACAGCTTTATCTTACTTTTTGCAATGAGAAATAGTAATCATACAGCTCTATATTCACTAGCAGAAAGATATAGAAATAACTAAACAATTGAACTGAGTAGGAAAGAATCCTACATACCTGAGTGGCTAACTTAGAGATAACATTCTCTTTGTCTATCTCACCTGACAGTTGGGAATGTTTTTAAAGTATAATTACAAAGCCTAGAGAGCAATCCTGAATCCATAGTACACCCTTATATACCCATCTCCAAATTACAAAGTTATATTTCTTCTTCTCAGTTCTTGAGATGTTCTTCTCCTTTCTCTCTGGAAAATGCCCAACTGTGTAAGTTCTACATTGTTTGCTTCTGCCTTCTTTCTCATAATATATTTACTTCTGTTATGGTTCATATAGCCCACCCTGACTTCTGCTTACTGCAGGAACAAGTCCACGTAGTTTTCTTTGGAACATCTATAGAAGTAGCTCTCAGTATCTAATTCTTGGGGCTAAGACTTGGTGATTGGGCCAAAGTCAACCAGCTAGCTTTGTACCTAAAGCAGAAGTACAGCTCACAATTTTCCAGCTCCTAATCTAGTGTCTACACCAGCCAGACTATCTATTCACTTCTATTTTCTCTTGTTTACCTTGACCTCTGAGAATCCTGATTCTTTTACTTCTGATTCCTTCCAATTATAAGTAGTCTTCAAGTTAAAAACACAACTGAGCCCAGAATTTTACTTTTAAGTTGTGGTTCAAAGTCATCATGTGAAGTCATTCAATTTTATTACTATTTTTTGCAATCACTAAATGAGTCACATGGTCATAAATTGAAATACAGCTTATTCACTTGGTGTGTGGGCTGCACTGGGAATTGGCCACCAGTGACAGGTTGGTAAGGTGATACGTGGCAGAAACTGCCAAGAAAATATTTATTTATTTATTTATTTTATTTTGTCAAGCAATTATAAGATAACAGGTATAAATATAAACATAGTTATGAATACATGAAATGGATACATATAAGAAAAATAAAAGAAACAAAAGGACAGGGACAGTAGGCATATTGGTGCGCTTATGCACGCATAAAATATTCTCTGGCACAGAGCTTCTCCATCTGA
This sequence comes from Naja naja, assembly GCA_009733165.1. Taxonomy (NCBI): domain Eukaryota; kingdom Metazoa; phylum Chordata; class Lepidosauria; order Squamata; family Elapidae; genus Naja; species Naja naja. Next base: position 263,847,320 of record CM019149.1, on the reverse strand, counting down.
TTTCCAAAGAGTTCATTAATGGCTAAAGACAGCCAGAAAAGCAGATAGACCAGGGTGGTCCTTTCATAACTTTGGATTGGCTGAAGCTCTGGATCTCCCCGGTACTCTATCTGGAACTTTCACAGGCCATTGATGATCTGGTATCTCCCAAGAGGCGTGAGTGTTAGCCCATCTTTGTCCTCAATGCAGTCTGGCAGCAGCTTCTTCACGTTCTCCTCTGCAGCCCCTCCCCTGGTCAGGCCACTTGTCCCTCTAAGAAGTTGGACACTGACCACTCAAGGGTCACATAACTAGTTAGCATGCCAGTCTCGTTCATTATCGGAATTAACCAGACAAATCACTTCACCAACTAAGAACAGCCATGCACCACCACCACCCCACAGAATCGAGAAAGACCTATCGGTTTTGCCAAATTCTGCTGGAAAACAGCAATAACCATCACAAAAATGCAATCACACAACATTGCAACTAATTGCAAATGCAAACCATTTGTCAAGCATCTCAATGAGTTGACTGCAAGGATGATACTGCAGTTAACTTTGAAGACTGACTGTAAGTAACATTTTTCTAGTTTGTCAGAACTTCTAAGATTCAATAAGCTGCTGATTAAAATATGAGTACTATCTATGCCACATTGGCACATATACCCAGCACCTGTAGCTGCCCTTGCATCTCATGGCAAACCCCTACCAGTTGGCATAATAGTCATTTCCCAACCATTGCAGTTCTTCAGTGATGCCACAAATTAAATGTTATCCTTCCTGAAAGTATACTAACATTGTTGAAATCAAAAGATAGGTAATGGAACTAGCCTTAGCACATAGTCAGTGAACCAGTAAATTCTTTGTGCTCAAACAACTTTGTGCAACTTTTTTTTAAAAAAGCTTTTATAGTGCTGGCTTTTTAACAGAAAAGAACAATCCAGGATCTTTTTTTTCTGCATAAACACTGTAAGAGATATTAATTATTCTAGCAACTGAAGCCTTAAAAGAACAGAATCCTAGAATGGATAACAAATTGTAAGCAAGTTCACATAATATGGCTTAATGGGCCTTCTAGCAGCAATTCATTATTCATAGTTTTTTATTCAACAAAAATTCTTTAACATAGCATTTGTATAATTGTAGTAAGCTATTACTGCAGAGTTTATGAGAATATGCCTCTACATTACTGATTATAATCTAGATTTAGGTAGAATTTAGATTTTAAATACTAAAAGATCTCAGCTTCAGTTCTTAGATTCTTAATGGTAGATTTGATTTTTTTTAATTGCCTGAGAGGTCATAAAGGCACTGCAATTAAAGTAGATCTGCAGGCAACTGTTCCATCAGGCAGAGTACAACTTCAGGAAGTATATGCTAAGAAGCAAGAAATAGCAAAAAAATATACTGGAGAATAGAGCTTATTAACTACAGATTCCTTCACCCATGAAATGTTATTGGTTGTCTACAAATAGTTGAGAAAAAGGATAGATGACAAATCAAGATGGTAAACTGATATTCTCTTTTTTCCTTATCATTGGCAGCTTTAAATCCAGACAGGAAATGTGTATTTATTTTACATGAATTGGAGTGGCAAAAGGAAAGGATTGTCCTGCTGAGTGAGGAGCAATTTTTTAATCTGAGTAGTTAACTATCATTTAACTACACCTCTGAGAATTTCTTTTTTTTCAAGCCTTGGGTTTCAGCAAAACTTATTTAGTTCAGTTATCTAAATTAGATAACATCCAGTTCTATAAAAGTATTACTAAAACCTCCTTCTCCTTATCGGGAAGATGCAGACAGAAGATTGGGTAGTTGGGAGGAAAGTTTTTCCTTTCCTTTAGCATCTGAGAAGAGAAAGTCTGCTACAGAAAGTCAGTCAACAACACCTTGATTGTCTTGGCTCTTCTTCTTTCAACTTGGCCAGCACAGACTTTATCAATAAGTTATCTAGAATTTCTGCCTAGATTTTTTTATTTTATTTATTTATTTATTTTATTAATTTGACTTGTATGCCGCCCCCTCTCCAGAAAGGACTCGGGGCGGCTCACAATTAAAACCGACACAATAAATTAATTATCTAAAGTGGAATTAAATTAACCAAGCCAAATTAAACTAAAACCCATTTATAATTAAGTATAAAAATGACCCCCCCCTGAGGAGTCAGCACAGCGCAGCCTGTTCAAACAACCAGGTTTTCAAGTCGTGGCGGAAAGTGCGGAGGTCAGGGGCCAGGCGGAGCCCCAGAGGTAGTTGGTTCCACAGAGCGGGAGCTACCACAGAGTAGGCCCTCCCCCGCATCACCGCCAAATGACACTGGGTCACAGATGGCACGCCGAGGAGCCCCTGCCTGTGAGCTCGTACAGGGCGATTGGTATTCGATGCCGGCAGTAGACGTTCCCATAGATAGCCTGGACCCATGTCTCATAGGACTTTGAATGTCAATACCAAAACCTTGAATCTCATTCGGAGGGCAACCGGTAGCCAATGCAGGCCACCCAGGAAGGGTGTAACAGGGGAGTACCGGGAAGCTCCCATCACAACCCGCACGGCCGCATTTTGCACCAGCTGAAGCCTCCGGATGGTATGCAAGGGCAGTCCTAGATAGAGAGCGTTGCAGTAGTTGAGCCGGGAGGTGAAAAGTGCCTGAGTGACCATGTCCAGGTATGGGCGTAACTGGCGAACCAGCCGGACTTGGGCAAAAGCCCCCCTGGCCATGGCTCCCACCTCCTCCTCTAACCTGAGCCATGAGTCCAGGAGGATCCCCAGATTCCGTGCCCTATCCACGGGGGGCAACACCTCTTCCCCATGACCAAAGATGGAATCTCCTGACTGGGCCAAGTTGTCTGTATGCACAACCACTCTGTCTTAGCCAGATTGAGCCGAAGCATGTTTCTATCCATCCAGATCCGTACCGCATCCAGAGAACAGGACATCACGGAGAGGGCATCACTGATGTGGCCTGGGGTGAAGATGTATAACTGCATATCATCAGCGCACTGATGATACTTCACCCCGAAGCCACGGATGATCTCACCCAGTGGTTTCATATAGATGTTGAACAGGAGGGGTGAGAGGACTGACCCCTGGGGGACCTCACAAGTGAGAGCCCTTGGCGTCAGCCTCTGCCCCCCTGCCAATACCGATTGCAAGCATCCCAAGAGGAAGGAGGCGAACCACTGCCACACAGTGCCTCCCACTCCCAGCCCCCCAAGATGCCGCAATAGGATACCATGGTCGATGGTATCAAAAGCTGCTGAGAGATCTAACAGAACCAGGACAGAGGAAAATCCCCTGTCCCGAGCCCTCAGGAGATCATCAATCAACCAATGCCGTCTCCATGCTATACCCGGGTCAGAAGCCCAATTGGTAAGGATCCAGGTAGTCCGTTTCCTCCAGGAAAAGCGGAAACTGCTGAGCCACCACACTCTTGACAACCTTCGCTAAAAAGCAAAGGTTGGAGACCGGATGAAAGTTGTTCAATTCGGCTGGGTCCAGGGCAGGCTTCTTCAGGAGAGGCCTCACCACCGCCTCCTTCAAGGCAGTGGGGAAGGTACCCTCCCCTAAGGAAGCATTGACCACTGCCCGGAGCCAGCCGCATGTTACCTCCCTGGAGGTGTAAACCAACCAGGAAGGGCATGGGTCCAACAAACATGTGGTGGAACTCAGCCGTCGCATAATCCTGTCCACTTCATCCTCAGAAACAGGATCGAACTCCGTCCAGGTTGCATTAGCTAGACCACTCGCACCCTCAGCATCAGACCACTGCAAGTTGGAGTTCAACCCCTCCCGGATCCGAGCGATCTTGTCCTGCAGGAATTGACCAAATTCCTCAGCTCGACCCTGCAAGGGATCCACCGCAACCCTCAGCTGAAGGAGGGAGCAGGTGACCCCAAACAGTGCGGCTGGGTGGTTTCCTGCGGATGCTATGAGAGCGGAGAAATAAACCCTTCTCGCCGCTTTCACAGCTACCAGATAGGTCCTAATATAGGCTCTGAACTGGGCTCAGTCAGACTCAGAACGGGTCAATCTCCACCTGCTCTCTAGACCCCTTTCCCTTCTCCCTTTTAATTGGGAACCTGGATGGTTTGGTTGCATTAGGAGCCTAGTAATTTTGCCCTATAGTAGCTTTAGACTATTTCTCACACCCTGCTTGCTGTTCTCTAAAGACCTTTTTCTTCCCCATATTTGAGTGATATAACCTTTCAAATATCCTGAACCTGTTGCTGAGTAACCTGTTTCTAGAGCATTTTTCATTGTTACAAACTGAAACAATGCTGCTTGATTCCAACATGCCTATCAAATCTCTTGTGAAAATATCCCCCTCCCTATCTGGTTGCTGAGCACTGCTTCTCCATGTCCATTTTGTCTCTGAGGGAGATGTGGAAAGCTGTCTGTGAGAAGAAATTGTTTTTTCTGATCCAAAATAGTTGATAGTAGTAATAAGTTTCAAGAGGGGAAAAAGGAGAAAGACAAAGAGACAACAGCACTGCATTTTGGAGTAGAGCAAAGTGCTTGACATAAAAAATTATAATTCTCTGACAGAGTCACAGGTAATCCTCAACCTACAATCACATTTGATACCGGAAGATTTTTTGCTAAATGAGGTGGTCATTAAGTGAGTTGCATCTGATTTTACAACCTTTTTCACCCTGTTTTTGAAGTGAAAAACACTGTTAAGCAAATCCAGCTTCCCCCATTAACTTTGTTTGTCAGAAGCCAGCTGGGAATATTGTAAATGGCAATCATGTGACTTCAGAACAATATATAACCATCAGAAATACATACTGGTTATCAAGTGTCTGAATTACAATCACATGACCATGGAGGGGGATGCTGCAGTGGTCAAGTGTAAGGACTGGTCATAAGTACTTTTTTCAGTGCAAATTGTGAAAAAATCATAAACTTGGAATGGTTGCTAAATGAATATTTGCAAGTCAAGGACTACCTGTACTGATTTTCCAGTTGACAAACACCTCCAAAACAGTTTCATAGATGCTGCCATCTAGAGATCAACTGGAATAATACAGGTTAGAATAAATTTTTGATTTAGTCCTACCACACAATAAAGCATAACAAATTTCAAATGCACTCCTGAAAGTCTTTGAATTGCAATGGAGCATAAATGTGGTCAATAAATGGTGGGAACCCCTAATCTCATCCCACTGTGCGTTCAGGACCATGATTGTGTTTGACTTTCATAATGATAAGGGAAGGAAAAGGAAAGCATGGAATCCACTATTCAATGCTCTCAAACTGTCTTGCATCAAATTGTGGAAGGACAATGGCTCAACCTCTCTGCCAAAGCCCCCAAAAAACATGATTGTGGAGCAGCACAATTCATGTTTATAAATTTTCTTCTCACTTCAAGGACAACACATTTGTCTCACTGCAAAGGAGAAGTCTTGGCATACAGTGAGAATAAGTCCTGTGATCTAGGTCAATGCAGGATAGCCACACACTGTGTCTGCTGATTTCTTGTCCTAGCTAGATCAACCTTACTACACAAAATGGAAATTACAGAGTTAAGGTCCTTGAGAGATTGTCTGCATGGCAGCAAAACTGAACTTTTGATCATAGAAGAATCTTCTCCAAATATTAGAATTTAGTGTTTATGTCTCACAAGTCTTTTCATTTCATCTTCATACTATTCTTGGACAGCACATTTTGAAGGAAATGTCACCTTTCTGTTCACTGTGATGGGTATAATATTTTTCCTAGGTGCAAAATTTGACTTCCTAATATATGATATTGCTGTTCCAAGTTTTGTTTTGGAGTTTTGTTTTGTTTTCTGATTCTCCTTGCAATCGTCCTCTGGCTAAGAAGGTGTAAAGGGCTTTAAAAAGAGTGGACTACATTTTCCCTAGAGACCAATTACATTTGAGAGGATGCCTGATGCTTTACTGGTTTCCCAGCAGCTCATTGTACAGTAATCATTTTGCCACCTGATCAGGCGTCTCTTCTTTTGCCTCTGTTTAAAATAGGATGCTCTCAATCTTGAATACATATTAGGACTCATGTAATGCTTTGGGCAGCTCTAGACGATAGATTAACATTCTTACATTGCTATAAAGCCATATGGTCCCATTATAAGCCTTCTATTAAAGATGAAGGGACCTGCTGCAGAAATACATGGGCAAAAGATGTCTATCATGTAATTGAGTGATATAGTATTAAGTGCTTTAATAGATAAAAGTCCACAGGAGTTACTGCTACTTTTTTATAGTTAATAGGACCGCATGCTTCCTGATGACATTTTGATTTATTCCTTTTTGTACGTCCTTCAAAATGGAAAGGAAAAATTAAGCTTTGAGTATATTATTCCAAACTTTAGTAGCTTTTGAGATCTGATCTATGTTGAAAACTTTAAAAAAAATATCACGTTCTACAATAATCTCCAGAATTTGCAGGGTGTGAAAAGCAGCTAATTAGCAAGGTAGGAGACATGAAATAAAATACGTTTAGGAACTTTGCTGGAAAGGTTTCTATTTTCCCCCGTCAGACTTTCTGAATGATTGCTATATGTATTGCTATATGAAGGTCCCAATTTCTGTGTTGTGTGTTTGATCCATGCAAAACATTTGAAATAGAAATTTAGAACATCTCTGTTGGAATAGCCTCAGAATTCTAGTTATAAGATTTCATGATTCTATGCCTCCATTATTTGATTGTATTTTAACAAAGACAGGATTTAATAGCTAAAGAAGTCAGTTTTCAATGGTGCAATTTTTATTTGGTCACAATTACATGACTTTTAATATCAAAGTCTTCAAAAATTGAGCCCTCCATTTTTTACCTTCCTGGGTCCCAGGGAAGCTTCCTGGGAGCAAAAACGCCCCCAGGATGCTTCCATAGTGCACAGAAGGCCCCAAAATGGAGCATGGGGGTGCTGCGTGCCCCCCCAGGGTCCGTTTTTTCCTTTCTGAGCCCCAGGGAAGCTTTCTGGGAGCAAAACACGCCCCCAGGAAGCTTCCCTGAGGCTCAGAAGGCCCAAAAATGGGGCATGGGGTAGTGCTGTGTACATCCCCCCAGGCTGCATTTTTTTCCTTCCTGAGCCTCAGGGAAGCTTTCTGGGAACAAAAATGCCTCCCCAAGGAGGCTCCCTTGAGGCCCAAGAGGTTCAAAAATGGAGCACAGGGGGGAGCTGTGCGCCCACCCCAGTCTTCATTTTTTGCCTTCCTATGCCCCAGGGAAGCCTTCTGGGAGTAAAAACGCCACACCATGAGGCTTCCCTGAGGCCCAGAGGCCCAAAAAATGGAGGGTGCTGCTGCAAAAGAAGAAGAAGAAGAAGCCATGCCCACCCAGTCACATAGCCACGCCCTTCTAGCAATGCCCTCCTAGCCACACACACAGAACCGGTTGTTAACAAATTTGAATCCCACCCCTGGGTTTCTAGCAACACTACCAAAGTGGTTCTTATATAAACTATTTCATATTATCTTTTTGGCTGTTCTGCTATATAGGTTTTTAATCTGTTGGATGATATGATGTGGTGTAATTTGCCTTTATCCTTTGTCCTATTTTCTTTTGAGCTCTCATGTAGGTCTTCAGCCTATATAGTTCTTTAATTTACTGGTGTTGACCCAGGTGGTCAAGGCAAGGCAAATCTCTAGAGTTCTTTATTTTTCTTAACCATTGTTCCAGCCAATGACCCTTCAACAACCAGCAAGTTTCCACCACCATGCTACTCTGAAGGCAGTACCCTCAGTCTCCCAAACATAGTCCCAGTAGTACAAAGAAACCCCATAGAATAGGAGCATGTTCACAGGGCAAGGTCTAAGGTTCCAAGTCCAATCAACAAGGCAGCATCCAGGCACAAGACAAGGACAGTCCTCAGAACAAGAAACAGGTTCCAGACAAGAAGCAGTTCCAAAGGCACAGTGAAGCAAAGGCCCAGACACAGACCACAAAGAAGGGCTAGGTCCAAAACAAAATGCAAAGAACAATCTTCCAAGCAAGGCAAGGCAAGGCAAACAGCAAGTGGCACGAGTCAAAGCCAGGGGAGTGTAAGCCAAAGCAAACAATTGTTCTTAGCAAAGACTAAGTCCCCACAGCTTCTCCTTAAATTACTCCCCTCCAGGTGTTCCTTGTGAGGAGGGGTGGGGGTGACCTTCTCCCAAGTAGCCTTACAGTCCTTCTCTGGGCTTGCCTACATTCCACTTTCCTTGTCCTTGGATTGAGTGGAGTAGACAGCTGTTATTCATCAAAGAGATCAACTGCCTATCAGCACCACTGCAATCAGCAGCTGATCCTCCCCTGTGTCGGTGCAGGCAGGCAGCTCTCCATCTGGTCAACCACCTTTCCCAACGCCTGAGAGGCCCAGGACAGCATTGTCCTCAGCCCCTGGCATGCCTTCCCTGTCAGACAATCCCAGTTCCAACTCTTCCTCTGAACCGGACTCTGCAGTGGCCATGAGAACTGGTAGATCTCTGGTTAAACTCAAGTGGCAGATCCAGGGTTCCAAGTCCATTCCACAAGGCAAAGGGACTTCAGAAATGACTTGTGCTCGGTTCTAATTCCTGCATGCTGAAACAGAAAAGCTTTAATATACTTGTTTTCTATCACAGAAGAATGAGCAGTGTGAATTGCCTTGCAAATACAAAATCTCATAGCAAAGGGTAAATAAGATATGGCACTAATTCTGTTAAAATGTATATATGTTCTTCATCTGGAGAAAGTGAGCAGGAGAGAGAATGACACAAATTTCTTCAGGCTTAAAAAGGGTTTGCATAATTCTGTAAAAGCTGAGTACCTTCCTGTGTTGACATAATTCAATTTTCCTGAAAGAGAATAGAATCTTAATTAAAAAATCAGAAACAGAACCAAAAAAAGAACAAAAAGTGTTCTTTACACTGTATGTTATTATAAAATATAATTGATTTTTATAAAATGTGGTGTGACCATATAAGTAAATTGGAAGGTTACATCTTGACTTCACATGTAACATTTTTTGAGTAAACAAATATACTGTTTACTAAACAGAGGGGTTGCCCTAGTTCATGAGCTTAATGTGCTTTCCAAGTCCCTTCTGGCTTTAATCATCAGTTTCATTTTGAATTCCCAATATCAAAATTAATTGCAGGTGTCTGCTTCCAACAAGAGTGTAGTTTTTAAATTATACATGTCAGTGCATCACTTACACCATGTCACATCCTGTTAAATTTCTTCTCATTGTAACTCTATATAACAAAATGTGACATTAGAGAAGTTTTAGCATATCGCAGTGTTCTGATATTTTAAGTTATCTCAACGTGAACAGGCTGAACAAACAAAATTATAATATGGATGAATAACTCATGCCAATGTGGATCTTTTGGGTTGCTTGAATTTGTTCAAAACCATTGGTGGAATTTTATGTATACAAAAATGCATAAGTAATAAATCAAAATATTTGATACATGCATAAATTAAAAGTAAGATCAATAATGACCAAGAATTTTGTATAGATAAGCTTGAGCAAAATTGTTAGGCTGTGGTAAAATGCTTAATTTTTAAATTTTAACTTTTGTTTGTGCTGTAATAAAAATCTCATATGGATCTACAGAAAAAAATTAGGTTGTTAACAATACAGGGAAATAGATTTTTTTAATAAAAAAATCTGAATATCCTTTTTAGTTCCAAAATGGAAACAGCCTAAGGCTTCAGTTATAACATAACAAAAGACTAACATAAAAAAAATTCAGTGAACAAACACAACACTTGCACAAAACAGAATAAATGTTTATGTGTGAATATTGAAAAGTCTTTGAAGTTGTAGACTGCTAAGAAATTTTTTGCACCTTTTTTAACGTGCTGTGAGATGGATCATAGAAATAATTTAAATAAATATAAATAAATACTAGTATGGCCTCTCTCCTGCATGGCTTTCATGATAATCAGATTTACATTAAGATACTTTTTTTATATGGCATCTCTGACATAAATTGAATATGGTGACTGTTATGTATGCAGAGTTTAAAATGATTGGTTGTTGTTGTAAAGTGTTTGAAATCATTGGTTGTAAAAGTGCGGGAAAACCCTGCACTCTGATTGGCTGGCAGCCGCGGCAGCCGACTATAAGTAGCCGCTGCGGCTGAGCCATTCGGGTCCGTTCTGAGCTGAAATCACAATAAATAAGAGCTGAAGCACTCCGCGTCTCGTCTCTCCATGCAAACTTAACACTGGCGACGAAGGTGGGATTTCCCCAAGGAGAAGACAACGCGGAACGAAGAAGAGAGAGATGGCTACGCTGAACACCCCCCCAGCCCCATTCGACCCGAAGAATGAAGACTGGGAGTCGTATGCAGATCGGTTTCAGATGTATTTAGAAGGAAACAATCTGGCCGCCATTTCTGAGCAGTGGAAGAGAGCGGTTTTTCTCACTTATTGCGGCCCTGCAGTCTTCAAGATGGCGAAGGCATTGGCTGGCACAGCAGACGTGAAGGTAATGGCATGGTCTGATCTGGAGAGACTTTTAAGGGCACACTACATGCCCCAAGTATCGTGCCTCATTAGGAGACACGAGTTTTATCGCCGCAATCAGGGAGAAGACGAAAGCATCAATGACTTCATGGCAAGTTTAAGGAGCATTGGGGGAGCGTGCAAATTCAGCAGTTTAGAGGAGGCAATGCGCGATCGTTTTCTATTGGGCCTTAAAGACAAGGTCTTGCAGAGCAAATTACTGATGAAACCCAAAATTACGCTGAAAGAAGCCATAGAGGAAGCATCTTCAGCAGAAGCCACCAAAATCTCAGCAGCAGCCATGAGGAAAATGAACAAGACTACGGGCCATTCTGATGGCGAAAAGACCACCACAACTCATTTTGATGAACTTGAATCTGAGTCAGAATACAGTGGAGAAGAAGAAGGAATTAACAGACACAGAATGGAGTGGAAACGAAACAACCTGGGAAGAAAGAGGCAAGATTTCCACTGCATAGGTTGTGGGGGAACCCACCCCCGCACTGAATGCAAATTCCTGGACGTTGTGAAAAAAGAGGGCACATTGCAAGAGTCTGCAAATCATCCAGAACTCCACCAAACAGAAGGAAGTTTGTTGCAAACAACAAAGACAGAGAAGTCAAGCCAAACAACACCAGCAAGAAAATGAGGCGCAGCACAGAAGTAAATGGAAAAAATGAAACTCATCAAACAGTAACTATTGGTCATTCCTCTTCACCAAATAACAGAAAAGTGCATGTCAAGGTATTTATTGAGGGAAGGCCTTGCCAAATGGAAGTGGACTCAGGTTCATACCTATCCATGGTGTCATGGGACACAATTCAAAGACTGATACCAGACATTCAGAAGACTCACTTCAAAAAACAAGCACTAACTCTTAAAGACTACCAAGGGAACAAGATTCCAGTAGTTGGAACAAGAGAATTCAACGTGAAATTAAAAGGTCACATCAAGCGCCTGCCATTGACCATCGTAGGTAAAGATCGCCCAAGTTTGCTGGGACTGGAGTGGTTCAACCCGCTGGGCATCGAAGTAACTGGCATCAATCACGTGAGCAACACTGATTGGGAAGAATCATTGAAGTCTGAGTTTCCAGAAGTCTTCAGCGACGGATTAGGCAAGTACTTGGGGACCCCTATCACTTTTAACCTTGATCCCAAGGTACAACCAATCCGTTTAAAACCCAGGAGGGTACCATTTGCTTTGAAGGAAAAAATAGATGAACAATTAGATAAGCTAATAGCCCAAGGGGTACTAGAGCCCACAGACCACTCCAGGTGGGAGACACCCATAGTCATGCCAGTCAAGGCTGACGGTTCTGTGAGAATCTGCGGGGATTACAAGGGGACATTGAACCATGCGCTTCAACAGAGCGCATATCCGGTTCCAGTGGTTCATCATTTATTACATTCTCTGGCGGGGCACAGTCTTCACCAAACTGGACCTGGCCCAAGCATACCAACAGTTAACAGTAGACGATTTAACTGCAGAAGCCCAAACCATTTAACCCATCGGGGTGCATTCAAATGCAAGAGGTTACAATTTGGAGTAAGTGTGGCGCCAGGCATATTTCAAAGCCTTATGGAAAGGATGCTACAAGGGTTACCGGGGGTGGTGCCCTATTTTGATGACGTTTTAATCTCTGCTGAAAATGACACTCAATTACAAGAGAAACTCAGAGAAAGCAGGGTTGAAAGTAAAAAAAGAAAAGTGTACACTAAGAACTGACAAAGTAGAATTCTTGGGCTATATGATTGATAAACAGGGCATCCACCCCACAGAAGGCAAAGTCCAGGCAATCAAAGAAGCCCCCAGACCAAAATGCAAAACTGACTTGCAAGCATTCCTGGGACTTGTTAATTTCTACCACATGTTTCTACCTCAGAAAGCAACCATTGCAGAACCCTTACATAGATTACTGGATAAAAAATCTGCATGGGTTTGGGGCAGAAAAGAAGAGTCTGCATTTAACAATATCAAGAGCCTAATCACTTCTGATTGTGTATTGATACAGTTTTCTGAGAATTTACCTGTAGTATTAACTTGTGATGCATCCCCTTTTGAGTGGTGGGGTGCTGAGCCACTTGCTTCCCAGTGAAAGGGAAGCTCCCATTGCTTTTACTCGACTTTGACTAAAGCAGAGAGGAACTACAGTCAACTGGACAAAGAAGCATTGGCACTCGTAGCAGCAGTCAAGAAGTTCCATGAATATGTCTATGGGAGAAGATTTACCATTGTCACAGATCACAAACCACTGTTGGGCATTGTGGCAGGAGACAGACCAACGCCAACCATCCTGTCACCCAGATGCTTTGAGTCGCTGCCCACTTCCTTTGCACACTGAGGACCCTGCTCCTGAAACTTACACATTTTTCTAGAAACTGTTGCCAAGTTTCCAGTCCATGCTGCTACAATTGCTAGAGAAACTGCCAAGGACACTTTATTGGCTCCTATTGTAGGTTGGGTTAAAAAAGGTTGGCCACTACAAGATCTACCTCAGGGTTCCCAACTTTTCAAATCCAGACAAACTGAATTATCTGTTTTAAGGGGATGTATTTTGTGGGGTAACAGGGTGGTTATTCCTGCAAAACTGCAAAGAGAGGTTTTGGAAATGTTACATGAGGGTCATCCGGGAATTGTCAGAATGAAGGGATTGGCCAGGAGTTATGTATGGTGGCCAGGTATAGACAAAATGGTGGAGAACTGGGTTGCATCCTGCCCAAACTGTCAGAAAGTCAGGTCTGCACCACCTCTCGCCCCCAAACAGGAATGGGAATGTCCTAGGGGTCCATGGTCCAGGATTTATATTGATTTTGCTGGCCCTACCAGAGGGCACACTTTCCTTATTGTGGTTGATGCATACTCCAGATGGTTGGAGGTTATCTCTATGGCCTCCACCACAGCAGACGCTGTTATCAAACAGCTTAAGAAACTTTTTGTAACTCAAGGGTTACCTGATGTTATTGTTTCTGACAATGGTCCTCAATTTACTGCCAACCTATTTGAATCATACCTAGCACAACAGGGTATCAGACACGCCCTTACAGCCCCTGGGCATCCTTCGACTAACGGCCGGGCTGAACGCATGGTACGCTTCACCAAAGAGAAGCTCCAACAATTGGGTCCAGGGGACATCACTGAGAAAGTTGAAAAACTACTCAGTATCCAACACATCACTCCTAACCCATCCACTAATTTAACTCCTGCAGAGCTTTTGATGGGTAGAAAACTCAGGTCTACCCTGGACCGCCTTCACCCCACTTATGCACCCAATGCACCATTAGATTCCACTAGCAAAACTCACCAATTCTCCGTGGGTGATTTTGTTTATGCTAAAAACCTTGTAGGTGAACCACTATGGATTCCTGCAGAGATAATCCAGGTTACAGGCCCCAGGTCTTACAGGGTTCAAACTGAGGATGGTGCCTTGTGGAGTAGGCACATAGACCAGTTACAGTCCAGACTGCCTCTGGAGCATCGCCCTTGCCCCTCTCTGGACTTCATCCCCACAGCCTTTTCTAGGGGGGAAGGGGGAGATAATGGAGGTAATGAGCAAGTAAGAATCAACCCCATGTGTAATGAGCTAACACAACAGGAACCATCCCAAACCCTGTCACAGTCCCAACAACCATTTTTACAAATGGAGGATTGCACTTCATTACCAGACTTAGAGGATAACACTGGGTTGGGAATAGATTGGGAGGAGAGACCAGGTTGTAGTAACCAAACAGGTTCTACCAGTACAAGAAATCCTAATAAGGGAATGCTGGCAGATACATTTCCTTCCCCACAAGGTGAGATTCCCAAAACACCTGAACCACACAGGTCTCACGCCGTAAGAGCCCCACCTATTTACAAGAGTATATTAGATAGATGGGGTTTGAGTATGGACCAAACCTAGTGGGGAGGGGTGTTATGTATGCAGAGTTTAAAATGATTGGTTGTTGTTGTAAAGTGTTTGAAATCATTGGTTGTAAAAGTGCGGGAAAACCCTGCACTCTGATTGGCTGGCAGCCGCAGCAGCCGGCTATAAGTAGCCGCCGCGGCTGAGCCATTCGGGTCCGTTCTGAGCTGAAGTCACAATAAATAAGAGCTGAAGCACTCCGCATCTCATCTCTCCATTCAAACTTAACAGTGACAGTAAATAAACCTTTTTTATGAAGAGATATGTGCTATTTATAGTTTAGGTGGGAATCAAATTTGCTTCCACTAGAACAACTTGGGATTTTCATCTGACTTTCTTTTCACAAATAGATTTTCAAAGTTGCTTAATTCTAAACTAAATTCCTGCCCCAAGTTATCTTGTACTCCCTCCTTTGCTTTCCAAACATTAAATTTGATCTAAGAAGATTACATAGATTGCCACTGATCTTATTTAAGCCAAATGTGCCTGCAATACATTTGTAAATATTTCAGAAACTGCCATGGGACAGGCATGGATAGACAGACTGGATGGCATTTTAAAAGGCATTTTACATTCAGTGCTGGAGAAGATCTGTGCTCTGGAGGTTCGAGTCTTACCACTCTGTAACAGAGTAGGCTTCTTTTAATTGTCTCAGCTCCTGCCAACCTAGCAGTTCAAAAGCATCAAATGCAAATAGATAAATAGATAGCACTTTGGTAGGAAGTACATGTTTCACCATATGCTTTGTGCTGCCACATGATGTCATGCTGGCCATGTGATTGTGGAAATGTCTTTGGACAGTGCTGGCTCAACTGCTAAAAGAAATGGAGATGAGCATCACCCTCTAAAGTCAGCTACATCTAGAAGTGTAAAATTTACCAGTAAGTCATTAAATTATTGAAAATATTAGAGAATCATAGTGCTTGAAATGCCATTTGGGCCACAAAGTCTCAACCCAAAATAATTGAAGGGCAACAGAAGCAGATATCAAAAAACAATCAGGAAGAACATTTGTATGGTATTGTTTGAGTTATGAGAAAAACTGAAAGCTGTACATTGGATTTTCACACCAGAATTGTTCCAGTCTGAGGGACAGATTGTGAGTGTTCAGGAAATCATATCCTTCCCTTTCCATATCACAAACAGAAGACATTCCATTAACAATAGAGACTTACTGGATATAATACAATACCTCCTTCATTTTTGAATTATCTGATATTTGACTATACAGGCAAATCTTTCCATCAGTCCCTAATATAAATATTTTTTCTTAAATAGATCTGTGATCCCAAAATTATATATAGCTAATTTGTGAAATTGTCTCATACTGAGATTAGTGTTCTTCATTGCAAAAGATACATAGAAATTCCCCTCCTTTTAAACAAAGAATGAGCACTTGATTAATGTACTTAGGGTGCAGCCTAATGGCAGCAAACTCTTTGAATATCCTCCAGATTAAAAGATAAACAAAAAGCAAAAAAAAAGCCACTTTTGAAATTGTAAGATATTTCCATAGCAAATGAAATTAGCGGAATTTAAAACCATTCACCTTTACTGAACTTTTATTTGAAGCTTCATGTATTGAAAAGTAGTTCAAGAATCATGCAAATAAGGCATTTTTTCCTTTGTGCATATCTTTTCACATGATATTCTGTTATAGTTAAAAACAAATTCAAAGATAATAATGCTGTCTACTAACACTGAATTGGTCTTCAGATGAATCTTTATTTTCTGGAAAACTTTGTTCTTCAGAAACTTAAATTAAACCAAGTACTTTACAGGAAGAGAGATTGTTGTAGTTATTCAATGTAAAGCAAGTAATGGACTCAAATCATTAACACTGAGAGAGAATTATTATAAATATCTGACACAGCATAAAACAAAAATGGCTGTAATAGATCTCTAGGTTTGTATTAATTTTTCAATCAATTGGCAAGGATTTACAATTTCCACAATTTTATTCATAACAATCTCAGAGAGACAATTTGGAATATTGGTTAAGGCATCAGGCTAGAAATCAGGAGAATTCTAGTCCTGGCTTAGGCAGAAAGCTAGCTGGGTGAACTGGGCCGTTCTCTCTCAGCCATAGAAGAAGGCAATGGCAACATACTTTTGAAAATATTGCCAAGTAAACTATGAGGATTAGTTCAGGCAGATGCTAGGAGTCAATAGGTTGAGGCCACACACACAGTTAATATGCACAGAAGCAAGTATATCTATGGTGGACCAGCAATGACCAGCTTTGGATGCAAACTGAAATCATGTTATAAAAATACAGATTTTCACTATTATATATTTAAATCAAATCATAGGTCTGGTACTTACAGTTGTACTTCTTGAGACAGTCTTACATAAATAAAAGATCTTAATTTTGTACTTTTTCATTTCTTACTTATTTTTAAAGTATAACAATATAAATATGAAAATATTTTAAAATTACTACTGCGATTGAAATACTCATTATTTTTCCTTTTTTAAAGTTACTTTTCCATTATATGTGGTAATCCCAAGTGCCTATATGAATGAACCAAAGAAAAAAGAAATATTACTAAACCATTTTGTAATGAAGAGCTTTTTTGTAAGATAAAGACAAAATTCATAAGACTATTGAATCTAGCCTGTATTCCTTCCAGAATAAATATCAGTTCAGCATCCGATTTCCTAAGTGGCCTCTGTATATATTTTACCAACTAACTCCAATGCCACATGAGCAGATTTCTGTTATCCAAACAGGATTAACTTATCCTTCTGATTAGATTGTAGGGGAGGGAGGGAATCACACAATTCCTTATTTCCTAAAATATACGCTCATCAGCCTGCTTTCCTAGCCATATGTTCCTAACTGAATAGTGATATGTGGGTTCTTAAGTAAATTGTGAAGTTTTTCTTCCTCTAAGTGTAGGGATAAATTTAACAGTATTCTGTTGGAGACTTTAAAAAAAACAGAATACACTCCTTGTAGAATCTCCAAAACTTGTGACCAGATTTTGAATCTGATGCATTTCAAGGAGAAATAGAAAAGAACAAACAATTATAGAAATTATCGATTAAACATTATCCAAATAGTTTTCAGTTGAAATTCAGAAATAGTATAGATTGATCTGACCAAAACTGGGATGTCAATCAGGGAAATGTGTCCTTTTTTGTTCTAATGGGGTTACTAGCAGAATTCAATACCATTGATCACAATATCTTTCCAGAAAGATTTCATGGGTTGGGGACACAATTTTATGGTTGTTCTGATCCTGCTTCAGTGTGTATTCAAGTCAGTGTTATCTGGAGACAGAATCTGAGCTCTTGGGAACACCAATCTGAGGTTCCTTAGATTTTACTGTTTTCCACATGTTATTTAACATTCGACATGATAGTTTGGGGGGGTCATTTGCTAGATTTGGGTGAATTAAGTGTTTTTTTCTATAAGGGCAACCTGGTCTACCCAAATATGGGAAGGAGCATACTGCTTCCCTTTCACCTTTCAATCCAGGAGCCTTCACAGGCAGTTGCTTCCACGACAAACTATTTTGTGTTAAATTTATATTTACTGACAAAAAAATAAAGGAAGACTACTATAGCTCTATTTCAAGCTATTTAGCTCTCATCAGCTAGCCACACTCTAATATGCAAGCAGCCCAGATTCAAATCCCAGAAGGGCATGGCTAGCTGATGAGAGCTAAATAACTTGAAATAGATCTATACTAGACTCACTTTATTTCTTTGTCAGTAAATATAAATTTAACACATTTGGGGGAATTGTTAAAGATATGCTGGTGACACCCAAAATTGGCAGCTTGAACCAAGCTGAAAATTCCCTGAATCTCTGAACAACCTGGAAATTTTGAGGATCTGGATAGAACAAATGAAGGTCAAATTAAATCCTAGCCAAAAAAAAATCTTGTTCTCTATTGATATTGAGACAATCTTGTAACATCTGTTCTGAAAATTAGTCAATTCAGAGAAGTCATGCTTCTCCTTAAGGATTAGTTCATGACTTGGAGTGTTTCCTGCACTCACGGCTCCTGCTTAAACAGCAAAAAGCTGGTACATTAGTTATGAAACTATTGCAATGCACTCTATGTATAGCTCTTTAAAGATTATTCATAAGCAATAGTTTGAACTAATTGCAGTGGCTAGATTCCTGATTCCTGGGATTTTCAACCCCATCAGATGAAAATTAACACCTATTTTGAAGTTACTATAAGGATTGCTAATATACTTCCAAGCCCAATTCAAACTCATATTTTAAATATTTGTATTGTATTTTGTATTTTAATGTTTTAAATTTTCAATAAAGGTTTAAAAAAATAAGAGTTTTAAAGCCTTTAAGGTGCAGCACTAGTATACATGCCTTGCCAGTGCCTTGCCAAAGTTAAATATGCCTATCCAGTCCTATCACTAGGAAGGCCTGTTGCAAGTCTTGCCTCCGTGAAAGTTTAAAGGGATGGAACAGTGATAGGCATTCTCATTGATGATCCTCATTTTATGTTACATTATTTTCCTAGAGTTATGAACAATCTCTTTGCCACTGGCATTTCAGATACTAGCCAAAGCAGTGTTGTTCCAGCAGGTGTTAGGTCTTTAAATTAGTTTAATTCAGTAGAAACTATGGTGTGTTAGATTTATTGAATATTTTTATAATTTGTATTAATTTTAATGCATTTTTTTGTATGGCTCAACCATTTGTTTTGTAGAATTAGAACATCATTCCTACATGGCCCCACGCAAGATTGATCTTGACCCTACGATTTTTTAATAAAGCCTGCACTATGGTTATCTTAATTGTTGATTTTTTTATACCTTGGTGTAAATTGTGTTGTAATATTTTTAAGATAGTTTTTATACTATATTTTATTATGTGGTTTTTAATGGTTGTAAGCTGACTGGAGTTATGTATTTGATATGAGTAGCTTTATAAGCTGTTACACCGGTTGAATTGCACCCCTGGTTTCACTTCTCATCCAAAAAGCTTCTTCAGTTCTGACTGAATGATGGAGAATGGAAGGATTTATATTCCTTGCAGTACAGTTGCCTCTTGAAAAAGTACCTTTGATACAACCATGATCTGGATAACTGAGAATCCCGGTAGATTTGTCCTTCCATGTCTCCATGTCTCCAAGAAGCAATCTTCTAAATACCTTGAAACAAGTTAGAGTCATTCAGTGAAATGATGCCATTGGATGTGTGAAACAGTTGAAACACAAGATGTGAAATTTGGCAGCTGGAAAGTTTTTGTAAAGAGACAGGACAATAAAAATTAAGGAAAAAGTAAAGAAGCCATGCCGTTATAAATAAAGTAAATCAGGCACAGTGACATAACAGATTTCCCCCCCCCATTAAAATCCAAGGTATTTTAACAAAAATAAGGGTGGGGAGAGAAGAAAGTAATCCTACAACTCCTCACCAGACAGCACTGGCATTTTGTATTCTTCCCAATATTTTCATTTCAAAAAGAGTTGCAATAGAAAATCATGTCCTTGTCTGTCCCTTCCTCATACAATCCTCCAATCAAATTTAATAAAGCTAGTTTGATACAATGCCAGCCTACACTTGGTTTACCCTTGGTCGACTTTAATAGGGTCAAAAATATTTTCGCATTGGCAGTGGCTGCATTAATCATTTTTCTGGAGGATTTAGAAAATTGGAAGAGACAAGGCCAAGCAAAATTTTAAATTAATTGGGCCTACCCCAGCATTCAAAGGTCACCTTGTGTCAGTTGTCCCACATTTTCCAGGTCACAGAGTTCCTGTGCATCTTACAGCTGCTACAGAGAGAGATCTATGCTATGGGCACACAAAGGTGAAAGAATTTCCTTCAGAAAGTGTGGACTGTCCTACAGGCAGCCACAACAATGTAGTTTCCAGATTGTCACTACATACCAACCACTTAAATAATGCATGCTTGGTTGATGCCCCTACTTGGTGTGATCTCTAATAGAGTAGTCAGGAAAATTTGCAAACATTCTGTCATATAACATAAATGCATTGCCTGTGTACAGTTACAGAGTAATTAATTTCCCTGCTACTCAGAAATATTCATTTCAGCTGGAAAATTCATCCTTTCTGCTATTATTTTTTAAGCCCCTTTCAAGATTTCAACATTCTTGATAGGGATCAAGACATAAAAACATTATTCTTACAAAGGAAATGTATTTTGTGGCAATATTACAGTACTAGTTCAAAATGACACCAATAATTATTCAATGTTGCTTTTCATAACCTTTAATAATGCATTTCCAGAGATGACTGAGCTGACCAAATGAAAATGCAACAGAGAATAAAGGAAATTAGTGAAAGACATTATTTAAGGATGCAATTAATTGATCAGATCCCTAAAGCTGTTGCTATGTGGTCAACAATGTGCAAACCAAGACTGACTAGAAGCAGCAAAGTTACAATGAATTATTCATTTATATGTTTTAACTGTTATAACAATAAGATAATAGGAAGAGAAAAAGACTTTGGTCAGGCAAGATAAGAGTGCCCCATTGATTTTTAAGAAGATATTGCCAAAGGAGATGAAAATGGAGATGGATATCTATCTCTATTATATGATATCTATCTCTATTATGATATCTCTATGATATCTATCTCTATTAATCAGTATATTTTATCAAGTATGTGCATGGATATGTGTGTGTGTATGACTACATGTGTATGTGTTTGCATGTGTGTGTGAGATGAGAGGGAAGATTTTCACATACAACTCATTTTCTTAAAATAGAGGCTAGAAGATACATGTAAATATCTGAATTATTCTTATATGTAAGGCTAGATTGCTACGCTTATTAATCAAAATCATCTTAACTAACTTTAATTCAGAATATTTTGTTTTAAAAACAGGACTGCTTATCATTGTATTTTGACAGCAAACAAAATTCTTATTCACAACTACAGCATTTGTTTATCTCCCAGCATCTGTGTTTAGATTACAAGAATGGTGATTGGTTTATTACCAGGGGCACATAAAGGTCAAACTGTCCTTTTAAATTGGAAGTTGTTGTTGTTTGGTGTTGTTATTGTTGCTTTGGTACCTAAGAGTTTGATTCATTAATCAGAGTTAAAAGTGAAAGAGGAGTAGGTAACTTCATTTTATTTGAATCCTTTACAATGTATATTCTAAAAAGCAGGAGTTAAATGTTGATATTAGAGGTTGAATTAAAGTTTATACAGATCACACTGACATACTTCTGACAGGTGACCTGAAGCCTTTCAAATTGACATCTGTCACAGAGACAGACACTGTTTTTTTTAGCCTGAGAGCTTGTTTTCATGACATTTCATTTTTTCATCAGATTTTGTGAGAATGGGAAAAGAAGATGAACTTGAAAAATCTTGCCATGGGCAGGAAATGAGATCAGTTTTCTGCAGCTGTCTAGCTCACCTTTAAAGGTTAGAAGCCCAGGAAAAGTAAAGACAAAGGCCTTGTTCTCAGATTAGTTCTTTAAATGTATGTCTAATAACTGACTGTCATAGTCGTAAGATTTCTATCAAACAAGACACTGGGATCCTATATGGTTCAAACAGCTAGGATTTCTCAAAATAATTTTAAAGGTGATTGAATTGGCACTTGCTACCGTAGATTCCATACAGCTGATTTATACAGACATTCCAAGGAGATTAAGCATCCCTTGTGTCCACTTTCAGTGCCACAAAAATAAACATAAACAAGATGAGCTATTTCAAAAACTGGTATTTAATACAAAAGGTAGAAATAAAGTCTCCTTCAATTGGTTCAGATTATTGATAAAAAACACAAGCAATATTATGAACAAATACCCAGCTTACATTCATTTCAAATGAATTTGCTCAGGAGAATTTCATCTGCCTAAATCATGCAACTGCTTATTATGTGAGATGTGCATGATTTCTTATGATATTTAGCATTTGCAGTACTTTCTCAGATTTTTCATTGAGTTCCCTAAAACAATCACAGACATCTTTAAAAACTTTTTATAGCTATATATCTGAATTATCTCTAAGAAATCTATTGTAAAAACAATAACTGCTTGAAATACAAACAACACAAAGAACTGGACATGAAATCATTTGCAAGGCTTAAAGCCAATGTTTACATGCTGAAAATAATCTCTGTTTGAGACTTACATACATTTTTTTCAGATCAAATGCCATAACACATTAAGAGACAATTCCAAAAAAGCTGAGCAATTCAATGCTTTATTACTTGACACACTAAACTTGATCCCTTGAATTTAAATACAGTACTGTATATTTTCATCATAAGCCTTGCCTGAAGCTTATGATCCACTGAACAATTTATCTTGCTGATAGTTCAAGAGTATATGTTATATATAACACATTATTCATACACAGAACTAGTAAATTTGATTGTATTTCTGCAGCTATTAGTCTTTTCTTTCTTCTAATACCAGTGACTGTGATCAGAGTATAAACATATTTATGCTAGTTAAGATACAATCTTAAGTGCGAATACAGTGACATAAGTTCAATGTCAGCAACCACAGGAAAGAAAAGCATATCAGACTGATGAAAATAGTATTGACGCAAGCTTATCCCCTTTCTTTATGTGTAATGGTATCACACATAGCCCAAAGTTGGGAACTATTAGTGTGGTAGAATACAGATACCTTCAGGAGGAGGCAGTCCCACAAATAACCTAACTAACCTTCTACCAAGAAACACTGAGCAAAGTCCCCCCCCCCATCCTCTGGTTATGATTGCCACTTTCTCCATAAAGATGAACTGCAAGTGCAGGAAGACCTCCAAACTGTATATAAGCTCATTCCACAGAACTTCTACTTTGTCAAGAATAAGAGACGACAGTTTTCCAAATCCAGGGGGCCAAAAACTCAAAACTACTCTGTCTTGCTAGGGTTGACTTGGAGATGGTTTGTACTCATCTAGATCCTCACGCCTTCAGGCTCTGGAGCAATATCACAACAACATCACTTATCTGGAAAGTTGATGTGCAAATGGGTATCATCAACATGCTGATGATATCACAACCTATGCTATGAAATTATCTCAACCAAAAGTTTCATTTATATCTTAGAGAAGAATGATGAGAGACCCGAGCTCTGAGGCACCCATACCACAGAGACTTATGGCTGAACCTCTCTTCTCCCCCACCCCCCAACAAGGCTTGGAACCAGCCACTTAGGAAGCAGGAGAAACACTGTAAAACAATACCTATCATTCCCAATCCCCAGAGCTGGTCCTGAAGGATAGCATGATGAATGGTATTAAAAGCTGCCAAGAGGTCTAGGAGGCCCAGGACGGTTGCTACCATAGATTCCATACAGCTCCATTTCAAGCCCTCCAGAAGCCATTCACAATTGTGATCAATAATACCTCAGTATTGTTACTCAGACTGAACCCAAATTAGGTAGGGCCCCTAATATACTTTTTTCTGAAAATATTAATGGAATTGTAGCATGTATATATATTATCCCTTGTCTTATTCATTGGTATATTGTTGTGTGTATTGCCATCAGTTTATAACTGATGTATATCAGATTCAGTGCCATTGAGGTATAGTAGTAATTCTGACATGTATTTATTACAATAGTTTATTTGTTACTTCAGTCCTAAAGGATTGCTCCATCATATTATGTACATGTTTTCTTCCTGTTGAATAATGTAATAAAATAAC
Organism: Naja naja; assembly: GCA_009733165.1. Classification (NCBI taxonomy): domain Eukaryota; kingdom Metazoa; phylum Chordata; class Lepidosauria; order Squamata; family Elapidae; genus Naja; species Naja naja. The sequence goes on along the minus strand of CM019149.1, from coordinate 263,823,368 downwards.
ATTAATGCTTTCCTTGCTTTTTTAAAAAAAGAAAGTATAATGTAATAAAATAACATTATTTTTTCTTTTTTTAAAAAAGCAAGGAAAGCATCCTAATTATATAATAATTATATTATAATTATAATAGTTGATTGCCATAGATATATTTCAATACTGCTACTGAAAATTATACTGGATATTTCTCCCAGAATAAGAACTTAAATGAATGGCAGGATTCTCAGTAAGTTGCCACAATCTTCCATGGTTATAATAAAGCATCTTGAATTCCACACTTTATACATGAGTGATATATGCCATATTATTTAAAAATTGAGAACGAACTCTTCATTTCTCTTTTGTTTTTGTCCTGTTTATTATCTCATAGGATTATATCATTTCCATTAATTTTATCACTTCTATGATCATTTTCTTAAGCTATGAGAGAGCTAATTTTCCATGAAAATAACTTTTCCAAAATATAATGTGGCATTGAAAAAAATCACACATTCCCAATAGACAAATACTAACCTTGCCCAGTGTTGTATTATAAGGAGCCTCAATAGCTGTAATATATTTTAAAGTTATAATTATTTTTCTATTAATGAAAAACATTTGTTAGAAACATGGGAAATTAAAAGATGAATAGGAACCTATCACTAGATATTACTTTATTTTAAAAAATCTGAAAAACATACTCTATTATAGTATCTATATTATCCTTTTCAGATTTTTTTCAGATATATATATATATATGTTTTCGTAGATTTTCATGGGTAAAGGTATGCAGGTCTTGGTGAATTCGGGTCTTATCCCGTGTAAGATTGAGATTATCTTGGCAACATTTCGATAAGATCCCACTCGCCATCTTCAGGCTGGTGTCTTCAGCTTTGTGCTTGTGCCAGCAAAGCGTGATCTGAGCTGCCTTCTCTCTATAAATACTGGAGGGGAGGTGTGATGTGCTGGCTCTGTTGTAAGCGGGTTGGTTGGCTGTGTTGTTGGCTGTGTTGTCGCCAATCAAGAAGCGACAGCAACGTGACACCACGAGTTTGACATCCATGGCCTAGATGAAGCAGATTATTTGGATTGCTTTCTGATTTATACATATGCAATTTTGGATGATCTCTAGTAATTTCAGGCCAAGTAATAGATTGATACCTGAAGACTTCAAATTGACTACTTTATTGGAATTCTACCTACATGTATAATACAAAAATTTCCCCAGACTGCTTACTATCCCTTGAAAACAGGTAGAACTTGGGGGGGAGGTTGATCTTGATATCTTGCAATGATCTTGATACCTTGTGCAATGATTCAAGTCCTCATGTGATTCCTCCTCCTTGCCTGGCTGGGCATTTCTCATCAGGTATAAGCAGAATGAAAAAATGTATTCCATCCTGGCTCTATGTGACATCTCATCTCAGCAGCTTTCAATACCTTTAACCATGGTATTCTTCTGAATTAACTCCAGTGGATAGCACTCTTCATTCCCATGGGGCCTAATATTTGTTAGTATTGATCTGGAGTGAGAGGTCCCACCCTTGGCCCCTACTATGGGAGCAGGGGAGGGGAGAGACACAGGGTTCAATGGTCTTGTTAACCCTGTTTAACATCTGTGTGTGTTGGGGCAAGGAACCAAAATAACACTGACAGTTGATCAGAGCAGTACATTTATTGTTACTTGTCTATTAACAGGAAACTTGCCAGGCTAGATGCACTTTCTACAGAACAACCAGATAAATACTGCAGGGTTTAGGGAGAATTAGTTCTCTGTCACTTCCACACATTTAGGGATTCTAGGCTAGCCAGCCTCTTGTCTTCCTAGCAACGCTCACTTCCTGCAGATTCCATCATATCATGAAACCACTGGGGTAAGATAATCTGTGCCATGGAGTAAGGTATCCACAGCTCTACATGGTATTTGGCCAGGTTTTCTGAGGTACTGTATCTCCTTGACTACATCTACTCATCTCATCCTCCTATCTGGCAGAGATGCATGTTGTTGGTAGTTTTGCAAAGGAGTCCCATCTAATCAGAACAACCTTTTCTGCCATAGCACCTGCACTTTTCTGCCATGGCACCTGTACATCCTTTCTCCAGGTAAGACTAATCCAACCCTTGTGACCTTCTAGAAACCCCACGTGTTGCTATTTTTTTTCAATAGACCTGGGGATCCTTTGACAATAGAGAGCTCATGCACTAGCTATATTCTGAAGTACTCCCTCTTGTGATCTTATTTATCTTTACATGTAATTGTTTTAAATGATTTTTGTAGAATGATTTAATTATTGGTTTTTTAGCAATAGCAATAGAACTTAGACTTATATACCACTCCACATTGCTTTACAGCACTGTCTGAAAAAGTTACAAATGTTAGTATATTCCCCCCACCCCCAATGTGGATCCTCATTTTACTGATTTTAGAAGGATGGAAGGTTGACCTTGAGCTGGTCAAGATTAAACTCCTGGCTGTGGGCAGAGTTAGCCTGCAATACTGCATTCTAACCACTGTACTATCACAGCTCATTTTATTGTACACTGTCCATGTTCACTTTTGTAAGATGGGAGAAAATATAAATTTAGTAAGTAGGCAAGCAGGCAGGCAGGAAGGCAGGTAAAATAAGCTGAGTGGTTAGGTTTTTTTTTCTCCCAAAAGAGTAATATAATGGAGTGACACAGTTATAGTGAATTGCCCATCCCTAAAAATATACATTGATTTATAAATATAATTATTTGGCAAAGAAAAAAAACTAGCTTATGAAGCAATCATGTGATTCTTTTTTAGAAAGTGTCCTGCCAGATTCTCAGGTATATCAGTGAAATAAGAAAACTGTTGCCAGCAAAGAATCAGTTCTCGTGCCAACTAGAACTCATACCATTATATTCAACAAGGAAGCTATTTTTAGATAGAAGGCTAGGCAAGCTACTCTTCAGAGAAATAGTTGGGAGAGACTTTGCCTCCTGGAATTTAAGTGGCATCAAGAGACTTAGCAATAAAGAAGAAAATAACTTAAACCAGAATTGGGAGGGGGTGTTATAAAAATGTGGTTCATTTTGAAAAGAGGTTTTGAATGGGCTTAGGGAAATGGATTTGGGTATCACACAATCAGTCCTATGAAATGACAAGTCTATTTGACCACAACACATTAATAATATTTTAAGGCTGAAGATTTTTTTTAAAAAAGCTGTATCTACATATAACAGTTTCAGATAATAAGGTATGGCAATTCAAGATGAAGTTGCAAGAAATACACTGCATTCAAACAGTCTGTATTTTTTTTTCTTGCACAAGCTCTCCTATGATTTCAATTTACATTAAGAAAAAAACTGAATAACTTTTATGACTTCCATTCCCCTCCCCATGACATGTATTTAAAAACAGGTAAACATTTAGAAGTTGAAAATATTTGAATTAATATTCTTTCTTTTTTTTATGAGCCATTGTGGTGCAGTGGTTAGAGTGCAGTATTGCAGGCTACTTCTGCTGCCTGCAGGCTACATGCAATTTGGCAGTTCAAATCTCACCGGCTCATTGTTGACTCAGCCTTCCATCCTTCCAAGGTGGGTAAAATGAGGACCCAAATTGTTGGGGGCAATATGCTGACTCTGTAAACCGCTTAGAGAAGGCTATAAACCTCTTAGAGAAGGCTGGAAAGCAGTAAAGCAGTATATAAATCTAAGTGCTATTGCTATTGCTATTTTGCATGATTCTAGAGCAGCATTTCTCAGTCTTTTCACACTGGGGGAGCCAAGCCTGTGACAGGTCATAGGGAATCCCTGAATAAAAATTATATTATAATTACAGCTCATGGTACTTCAGCATAATCAGAAAATTGTAAGTGTACAATAATTCATCATTTATAAAAGTAGAGTGACAAGCCAGATCTTAGTCATAAAATACAAGCTAGCACTGTGTAGTGTACAAAGTTCAAAACACTTTTTATATCATAATTTATCATAGAACCCATACCAATCTCATGGAGTCCTAGTGTTCTATGGAACCCAGCTGAGAAAGGTTGGTCTACGATCCATAGGTCATTTCTGAACATACATTTGGATTCCCAGTCTACTTCTTTAGTCAGTGTTATTCCACTGAACTCACCAGTCATACAGTTGCCATAATTTATTGGGTTGAATTTATAGGTATATTTTCATCTAGCAAGGCACATGTTGGAATTGCTGTTGCCATGAGAGAAAGTTTTCACAAGTTAGCATTACTTTGATATCAGTTGCCTCTGCCATCTTAACACAGACTTCAATAATGCTGACAACCAAAAATCACCCAGATTAATTTTTGCATACATTGCTAAGTATCAAGTTTCCTGTAAATATTTTGTCCTATTTTACATAGCATTTTGTAAAAAAAAATTAAAACTTTCTGAAGCAAACAGCAAAGGGTTTAGTGTTGATCCCAATGATTTGCCTGAAGGTCCTTTCTAGTAAGCTGTTGTACTGAGCTGGTGCTTCCACTCAATGCCATTTGAAACCCTGGTAAAAGCAGCAGTTGATCAGAATTATTATTCTTGAGTGCTAAAAAGGAAGGGAAAATATTGTTTTATTGGTCTTTGCAAAAGACAGAAATTGGTTTGTGTTTTTCTTGTTCGGGGAAAATTACACCTTGGTCCAATGCCAACATTTTCCAGCCTTGTAAGTTGATTTACAACCCAATCCTCCCAATGTTCTTCTGGCAATGATCCCAAAAAAGTACAAGGAACTTCTACCAAAGAGATTAGCTTGCCAAAAAGATAAGGAGGTCAATGTTACAGTAAGTTCATAACATTTTGAATAAAGCAAAATTCCTGCTGCATGAATAAAGTTAAATATTTCTATACTTCCCTTAAAATCAGGAAGCATGGTTTGGGTTAAAGGCTTAAATGTGTTTGATAATTCCACACAACTTGGAAATGTAGCTTAATATCTTGACTAAGAGGTGAGCTAGAATGTACCAAGAATCTCCTCCATAATTTTGTTTTAATCATCTATTTTTCCCACACTATTCTACGCTCGAGATATTGCAATAAAAAACACACACAATTGTTACTACTTTCAAAATCACTATAATAGAAGCCATTCTACTGCTATTGCAAACATGAACTTCCATCTTTAATAATGTGACTAAGATTTTGCCTCCTCCTGGGAGAAAAAATCAGCAAAAGGTTCTTTCTAATATCTCTATTCACAAATAAGCCATTGAGAAGGTCTTTGCTTGCAGTTCATCCACAACCCAGGAGACAATCACTTGGTCTCTTACAACTAATATGCTACTCACTAAAGATTGATGCTGATTAGTTTGGAAAAACCCAGCTGGGTGGCCTCGTATATTTGATTATAATATTTATAGTCTTTCTCTAACCACAAAGAATTGCATGTATCACAGAGAAACAATATCTTGGCCTTTGAATATTGTAAAATTGAAATTTAAACTACATTTTCATATCTTGATTACAAATGAGAAAGTATCATTCCTTAGGTCATTTTCTATATGAAAGTAGTTCCCACTATTTGATTTGAGTTTTTAATCACTCTATTATTAATAAAATGCATAAGGAAAATTTGAATGTTCACTATATGTTCTAATGGAAAGCAAACCTTGATGCTTTTAGCATGCAGTTTTTAGGTCAACAGTTCTCTCAAGAGCTGTCTCTTAGTGCGTGGAATAAAAGTAGCAATATTTTTGTGAGAACAAAAAAGGTGTGTATATATTCATTTCTGTGTATATTTTCCATTTATTTTCAGAGCTGATGCCATAATACTCAGCTGCCTAAATTGTAATTAACTTTGTTTCTGTTCCCTCCTTTTCAAAATCATGGGTAGATGGATGACAGTCTGTTATGTGCATAATTTAGATGTGAAATATGAAGTAAAAAATGTGAAAAAAAAACTTTTTTGCAAATTATCTTTCACATTTAGGCCAGGAATGTGGGTACTGACTTCACTGTTAGATTTAACTCTTTGGATAGTTTTTTGTTATATTGGCACTTATTAATGGCCCCTTGGTTTTGCCATGGGGTGGCTTTTTTTCCTGAGGTTGAACCTTCTATAGGAAAAAGAATATCAGATTGTTCATCAGGATAGCCCCTTTTACTGCCTTAAAGTCAATATGAAAATTATTTCAATACATCATTGTGAATTAAGGGGTGGCATGTTTAAAAAAGATATGATACTAGATATCCCAAGGCCACTAAATAGTACTTCCTCTCACTAATCAGAGATCTGAAATCTTTTGGTTTGGGAAGAGCATTTGACCAATTCTTCCTTGACAATATTTTATGTGTGGACAACAGAGATCAAAAAATAGCAGTATCCACTATTCTTGGGTTTCTGGGATTCAATGAGTTGTGCAGACACAGAAATGAAATGATGGACAGCATATTATCACAGATATTTCCACTTGAGTCAATATTTAGATATTAACCAATTCAAATTTATTAATAAGCATTTAAGAGTTAGCTCTTGTTTAATCAAAAAATGTTGTCTCATCTCTTCAAGTTCTTTCCATGCACACTATGATATGCTACAACTTCAGTGAATTGATATTCTGTTTAAAAGTAGAAAAGATGAAAGTATTTCACTTTTACAAATAATCAGCCAAAACACTAGGGGGAAAAGCATTCTTTAGATGTTAAAAAAAGTGTTGGTCTATAAATGAAGACTATAGACATTTCACAGCAAGGGTCCACCAAGTAAGTACATGTATTTATTTGAAATACTTATGGTTGTGTGCTCCTATAATGAAATATTTATTGAAATTGCTTCTGTGGCCCTTTATAGTTGTTGATAGAGTTCTACTATAATCCAGCAGGAGGCCAGAGAGATGGAAAGTTGCTGTATTTACTTATTTATATGTCAAGGAATATTTTCTATAATCTTTACATGGAGGAGAGGTAAAAGATTGTCCATATATTAGCAGAATGTTTTCCTCACCTCAGCGTTCTTTTTCAATAAAGGGATACTTTCTAATTAACATATTTATATGCTTCATGCAAGATTTAACGCTTTTTTTTCCCAAAATGTATTTTCTCCTTATCTGTTCTGGTATTTTTGCCCTCGGATCTTTCCATCCCTTAAGAATCAGTATCAGTTTACCAAGCAGAGAGCATTTTCTACTCTTCCTTCCCTTTGATCAAGATACATTTATCCAAATTAGGAACATGCCTGCCCAAATTGGAACAGACAAAGACCCTATATAAGCAATTATTTCAAACAAATCTTAAAACAAAACAGCTGTATAAGCCACATTCAGAAAGAACATATAGTATGTGTGATCTAAGGCTGTCTTCTGTGCAAAGAAAAGAAAGATTTTATTTAAGAGCTATTTACTGAGTGTAAACTAATATAAAACAAGGAATGTATTTTAAAAAAAAATCATTAAAATCTAGAGTTTGTGATTCATTGGCAAAATTTGTGAGACTAGATTAGTTTCGAAATAGAAAGATCTTCGGGCTAGCTAAAATGTTATGGGAAATTTACATTTGTTATTACTGCTTTTGCAGAAAGATGACGAATTATTCTTTAATGTCACTAGCTTGTGACATTAAAAATAATGGGCACAATCCACCAGCAACTTCAATCTGAGTCCTTTGAAATGAATGGAAGTTGCAGAACACATCAGTGCTTTTGTGTAATTCACTTTCATTTCAATGGAGATTGCATAGAGAGTAGTAGCAGTTGTGATCCCATTGCAAATGTTCAAAGCTCTTGTCAAATTCATACACTGTGCAGGGCTAATTTACTAGACCAGTATGCAGCTTATGTTAATCTCTTTCTTTGCACCTCTCTATAGCATGTATTACACAACAACTTGCTGTCTTCATGCTTATAAATTCTTAATACTTTCCCATGTGAATATTTCTGAGACGTCTGTATAATAATAAAAACCAAAATGCTAAATTTATTCATCAGTCACATAAATATAACTGCAGACATTTGACACAATATAGTCTTCACCCTGCCAGTTCGTGGCAAAGGGGGTGAGGGAGGCTTGCATTTTTCTTTCTAATTGGAAGAATGATGGATGAATAATCTTTTGAACAGAAAACACACCAAATATCATTAAGACATGCCAAAATATACCACTGAAAGAGAGCTAATTCACACAATTATTTGTATGGGTTAGAACTAACATGAGTTAGGAATAGAGATTCAATGAAATTAAATTACTTCTGGTCTTTATTCTTTGTTTAGAAGCATGGTAATCATTTTCAGTCTAATGCCTTTCACTCTTAGGTATTCTTATCTCCAAGTAAGCTCCATTTATTCCAAAACATCATATGTGAATATCAGATTATTCATATACAAGAAAGTCATTATAATCTTCCAAATCAGACAATTAATAATAGAATAAATTAAGGTCTTATATCAATAAGTAAGTTGTGGGATTTGTTTTGTTTTGTTTGCAATCATGTCCTTGATTAAAAAAACAGAGATCCCCTTGGGGAAGAAAGGGCCACAATTTCAAATTTAAACATAATGCAATTAATTTTGAAGCTCAATGTAAAAATTATGCCTATGTATAGAAACTTGTCTGTAAGTGCAGCACTACTTATCGCGAAATATGCTTATGTAACACTTTTATGCTTAGATTGCCCTTGATTCAGCTATGGCACTGTACTGAGCTTTGGTAAATTCCATCTAGCTATCCTAACATCACCTCAGCCAAAATCAAACCCACAAACATGAAGAAAAACAAATGGACCCGTTTCAGTCTAATTCTTCTTTGTAAACTTGATTTAGTGATTCATCTCAGCTTTTTATTTTTCCTTTTTTCCACTTCGTAGAAAAGGAGCAAAAGGACATCAACGGATTTAAGTTTTGATATCATTTTTTAGCTGCAGAATATTATCCCCTAGAGTTATAACAATAACTTCATCTGGCAATTTTCTGGGAGATTATTGCAAAGGCCATTGTACCAGAGCTTGAACTATATGCTGCTGTTGCCACACATAGCTACATATTACCAAGGAAAGGGAGTGCATTTGGATTTTTTGTACTTGCTCAGCTCCAACTAATTTATTTTTGAGGTGGGAAAAATAAATATGGCAAATAAAATGAAAGATACACTCTTTTCCTTCTCTGTCTTTTGAACATGAACACGATTAAACTCAGCTTCTGTGCTTATCAGCTTCTAATCTTATCAGACCCAAATTGACCCTTCCTGCCTCCAGACCAAGTCCTCTACAATCTCATCCAAAACCAAAAGAATAGAAGCATCACACTTCAATTTACAATATAGACAACCCTAATAAAGGAATTGCGACATATTAGCAAGGCAAAAAAACCAAAGTCTCACCCTCAACATTCCATTTCCTTTAACAATGAATCTCCTTAGCTCTGCTGTCCTCCTTAAAGGGCCATTTTGCTTAACAATAAAAAATACCCCAGGGTCATGGACAAGGACCTGCCTAGCTTCTGCAGAACTGCAGTAAAAAGATTCTCTAGGACAGGAGCCTCCAAAATTGGCAACTTTAACACTTGTGGACTTCAACTCCCAGAATTGCCCAGCCAGCATGACTAGCAATTCTGGGAGTTGTAGTCCACAAATCTTAAAGTTGCCGAGTTTGGAGACCCCTGTCCTAGGATTTCCTGCATTGTATGCCTCGACTTCTATAAAAAAAATTACTTTCTCTTTTTTCTGGACCCTACTTTCTTGTAAATCAGACACTCAGCAATTGTTGCAATGAATATGATTCTTCTCCTTAGTGTTGTGATCGACATTCTGAATTTTCTATGACAGTTCACCATCTTACAGGTCACTGACTAAGATAAATGACAAGTTTAATAATATATTATCATATTCTATTAAACTCATTCATTATTACCACTATGGTCTGAACTTGTTGATTACATCATGCTGGTCTAAAATTGGTTGTTTGCCATGGATGTAAATTCCATTACTGTATAGTATCTGGGTTGTTACCTGATCTGTAGTACCATACAATATTTCAGATATATCTTTACTATTTGTAGCTCTATCTATAGATAACAAGAAGAGCTAGTTCCTTTTCACATGTCCCAAATTGTTTTCATTTTCATCATTCATGTTTAGTTGAAATTTTGAAGTTGTTGTCAATTTCACATGATGAATATTAGTTATGGATATGCTTATACCTAGTTAAAATTTCTATTAGTCATATTAGGGATGGAAAGTTTGAGAAATAATCCATAGCTAAACAAGAACTGATCATAGGACCATGTTAGCTGAAATTACCTAAAATAGATTCTGTCATGAAAACTGGAAAATGAGACAGCAAAGCGCTATAGGTTCTACCACCATCCAAAGAACTGCCTCCATATATTGCACACCTCACGGTATAGTTAAACGTTATTAAATGTGATTATTAACCTTGTATCAGGATCCTACCTCCTCAGAGGATGATTAGACATAGAACTGTGATCCTAGATCTGTTGGTCTATGACCATAATACAGATTGATATGAGATATAATGGTATGGCATGGTATGGTATGTTATGGTATGATATCCAAGATTAATTATGCACCTTTTGAAAAATTTATTTATTTATTTATTTATTTATTTATTTATTTATTAGGCTTATACGCCGCCCTATCTCCTGAGGGACTCAGGGCGGCTTACAATTAAAACAGTCCCAATACAATTACATAAATGTTAAAGGACATTAAAAACCAAGGTCTCCTTTGTCAATTAGAATATTTTAAAATATATTTAACACCCTCCCTCAGTCCCCATCAGTCCCCATCAGAAAAAAAATGCTTTCTTTTATCCGATTTACATCTTTTTTTAATTAGTTGGTTTTTCATCTTTCAATCATATCCTTAGAAGTAGAAAGTTATATTCTTGGCCATAGGGATTGCACCCTTCTGAACTTTCTCCAACTCTGTTGTAAGCATTTTCATGCGTGGTGTTTCGAGTTTCTAATTCCATTTCTGTAACAGTATGCTAATATTTTTAAATGAAATCTCAGTTTTGATATTTCAAAAGCATCATGGAAAGAATAACTTAAAAATGTATTGAGAATGCACAAGTTATTATTTATAGTGTATCATGAATGCACAAATTCCTTTGCTGAAATTTATAGAGCAAGAATTTATAAGAAATTAACTTGATAAATCATTTCATGTTCAAACTACTACTAGCACAAGAGCTGTTTTTGTTAGTAGAAAGAAGTAAGAAAAAAATCAAAACAATTTAATGTCTTTTGTTTATGAAAGAGCCAAAATTTTCACAATTTTCCTATATTCTTCAAAAGTCTATATTTTCCAGCCCACCACAAACACAGTTTATTAAAAACAGTTTATTAGAGAAGTATTCTATTCAACAAAAAGGACATAAGATAATGTAATTAAATTTTGCTTATGTTCTCCTTTCTTCTGGGGCCATTAGAACATTCCAAAAAAGAACTTGTTTCCTTTTGGCTGTACTAATAAAATATTTTAGAATGTTGCTTCAAAATTCTTTATTAAGACTTGTAGTAAACAAAATATTTTATTAAATGGACTATGTAAGATGTGGCAGCTTAAATTTCATGATATCTAAAAACTATTCAAAATTTGATTCAGATGTTTTCATGTTAATAAATAAACAAATGCTATTGGTAGAAATGTATGGGTGTTTATGTTTATGTAGATAGTATTATATATTGCAAGTATTGTATATTGCATATTGTAAGTGTTGCTGAAAATAGCTTAAGATAGCTGTTTATTTCACACAAAGCAGTAGTGTCTGGTGCAAAGTCACCTAGCAATGACAAGAGTTGTGATTAAAAATGGTATTAGATATTGATTAAAATGGATGGATTGGAGCAAAAAGCCAAAACTCCATTGTAAATGGAGCATAGATATATAATCCCATGCTACACTCTCAAATGGACTAAGTCATAATTAGATGACTGTAATATGTGCAAGCCTCATGCTGTTTGGGGGATCTTGATGGCAACTGCTAATAGTATAAAAATGCATTGTGTTTAGGGACTTGTGAATGCCATCAAAGATTTTCAAAAGTTGCAGCTTTCCATTATGTGACAACATATTTCAGCAGCCTAAAAATGGAGTTTTTAATCCACGGGGAAGCCCAAAGGCGAAGGGCAATTCATACAACCATTTAGTTATCCGATAATAGGTATTTATCACATGAGAGCTGGGATGTATAAAAACAACTTTCCCAAATCCCACCTGTAAGTGTTAAGAGAATTATTCTGCTCTCTATTGCCAGACATGCCCTGGAAAGCAGAATTCCACATGAATTCATTATAATGACATTAAGATTAAAAACTTATAGATAAAGACAAAACCTCTCTGACTAGTGACTACAGGGAGATAAAATCTATTGTACATATGATTACAGTTTGAATCCATCACTTGGTTTTCTTTAAATTTACTGCCAGAAATATCTCTGGCCACCTCCTGTGAAATGAGAACTCTGACCTAAATTTTGACTGGGAGTGGAAGTAGCAACTGAGAATCCAAATAGTGGATGGAGATCAAAGGAGAACTTATTTTCTGCTCTACAGCAGCAATGTGTTTTCTGTCTCCATTCAACTTGGATAAAGCTGTGATTTATTTTGAGGAACATGTTGCAGATAAGCAAACAGTCATCTGGAAACATTCTTGTCCAAATGCTAAATTTCTGGAAGGTCCCTCATTTACAAGTGATTTCTGGAAAATTTCTTGATTAATACAAGTCCATGAATAAACTTAAAATGATGGCTTTGTTATTCTTTTGGCACACTATGTTAACAACATTGCAAACCCTGCCAAATTGTGAGAGTTCTTTCAAATGGATTATGGACTTGTTTACATATCCAGCTGCAGTAAGGCCTCCTCCATAGTGGTAATCTCACAAAGTTCCCAGTGGGGGTGCCCATTAGGAGAGGGGATACTAAGTGGAGTTTATTTGAATTGAGGAAGAATGTGAATCAGGACTCTGTTCTTTGGGGAACGTGTTGGAATTCTGTACTTTCTGGATTTCTTTCTTTCATTTGGATTGTGACAGGGTGTTTTGGCCCATTATGGAATACTGTGGTGTAAAGTCATTCAAAAAGATATGGGAAATGCAAAAAGAAATATAAGTAAAGAAGGATAAATCATAAGCTGAAGCAATACCTTCTAATGTTTTCTATTAACCTAGTGAGAGAATCTTACCTGAAGCAGGATTTTTTCCATCAGCAGACACATTTTTGATTGTTTCTTTTAACTGATTTTATGATGTAATCTAAAAATAATTTATATACAAAGGTGTCTTGGCTTAGGGTTGCTATTACTTTCAAATAGGTGAGCTGTAGTTGAAAAGAAGATGGTGAAATCAGAGCTCATTGCAAAAATATGATAATTTTACAAAATTGTGTCTCCATACAGTTACTATTGCCACTATCCAAAACAGTTCAGCTCTTGAATACTAAATTCATAACCGTGAATTTCATAAACTTGGAAATTACCAAGTGGGGTTATAGTTTAGAAATTAGATGGCTGACTCTTTAAAAAAATATCTACAAGTTTAGCAGCACTTTCCTTTTTTAGTTTAATAACTTCTATACATTTGCAATAGTCTAGTTATTATTTTGGTGATGTCACCACAGGAAAAGTGGATAGTACTTTGCTTCTGCTAAGGCTCTGTCAGCAAAAAATAATAATTTAAACATTTTGGTTTAAACACAATGGTAAAGGAGGTAAAAAAAAGTTTAGGTGCAAAAAAATGCTTCCATTCCACGCATTTTAATACTTGCTGATTTATCTGTGATTTGTTAGGTTTTGGCTTAGTGTGATAGGAAACATAGCTCTTGTGATTTATAAAATATGAACTATGACAGAGATGGATAAACCATGGCCCAGTGGCCCTTTGTATACCCAAATCCCCCAAATCAACCCAATAGAATTTGGATAATAATCATCAATTATAATGCTTACATTTTGTGCTTTTTAAAAAAGGGGAGAGATGAAATAAGCACAGTAAGCATCTCATATGTTTAATCTGCCAATTTTGCTTTTTAAAAATGTACAAGTCAAACTACTTCATTTTTCAAATAACTGATAAAAATATGAAGAGAACAAAACAGATTTGAGACCTGAAATTGTCCATTCATTGTCTCCCTCCAATTTAATGAACAATTGATTAGCATTTTTGTGCATGATTTCAAAACATTCATGCCATCTAAACTATCCTTACATATAAGAATGGTATGGGATACTCTGCCAAATCTTTCCTGAGGTCAGCTTAAATTATACCCACAAATTCCCAAACTGGATAATGTTATGTTTGCATGAAGAGTCAGACGCAAGGAGTTCCAGCAAAGAGTTTATTAAGTGACTACAGCTCGAATAGACCCGTTCTGGCTTGGCTACGGCTGCTTCTTATAGCCTGCAGCCGTAGCTGCCAGCCAATGGGAGTGCAGGGTTTCTTCCCGCACTATTTAAACCAATACCATTTGACATTTTACAAGAACAGTTCAAATAAACCAATAACATTCAAACCTACATACATAACACCCCTCCCCACTAGGTTCAGTCCATACCAAACCCCAACCTATCTAATGTATTCCTTTAAATAGGTGGGGCTCTTACGTAATGCTTGAGACCTTCGTGGTTCAGAAGCTTTAACGTTCTCACCCAGTGAGAGGGAAATGTGTCTACTGACATTTCCCTGTTGGGACTTCCTGAGGAAGAAGACCCTGTTAGACTGTTAGAATCTGGTCTCTCCTCCCAACCCATCTCCATTCCAATGTCAGCACCCAAGTCAGGTAGTGATGTGCAATCTTCCACTTCTAAGGATGGATCTTGGCTTTGTGACAGGGTTCGATGGTTCCTGTCGCAATGGCTCATTACACATGGGTTTGATTCCTGTTTGCTGATTTTCCTCCTGTTCCCTTCCTTCCCCCCTAGAAGAGACATCAGGTGAGGGACCTAGAGAGAGACAGGGTCGATGTTCCTGAGGGAACCTGGATCTAAGTTGGTCAATGTGCCTGCTCCAGAGGAGGCCATCCTCTGTTTGTACCCTGTAAGAACGAGGGCCCGTGATGTGAGTTATTTCAGCAGGAATCCACAAAGGTTCACCTATAAGGTTCCTAGCATAGACAGAATCTCCCACACTAAAAGAACGAACTTTGGAAGTGGAATCCAGTGGTGCTGGGTGCGTAAGTGGGATGAAGGCGGTCAAGGGAAGACCTAAGTTTCCTGCCCATCAACAACTCTGCTGGGGACAAGTTATTTGATGGGCTAGGAGTGATGTGTTGAACACTAAGAAGTTTTTCAAGCTTCTCAGTGATGTCCCCAGGACCCAGCTGCTGAAGCTTCTCTTTGGTGAAGCGTACCATGCGTTCAACCCGGCCATTGGCTGAAGGGTGCCCAGGGGCAGTGAGGGCATGTCTGATGCCCTGTTGAGCTAGAAAGGATTCAAAAATGTTAGATGTGAATTGAGGGCCATTATCAGAAACAAGGACATCTGGTAGCCCATGGGTGACAAACAATTTTCTGAGCTGCTTGATGACAGCCTCAGTTGTAGTGGATGTCATGGGAATTACCTCTAGCCATTTAGAGTATGCATCTACTAGCACTAGAAAAGTGTGCCCTCTTGTAGGGCCTGCAAAATCAATGTGGATTCTAGACCATGGGCCCCTAGGACATTCCCATTCCTGTGTGGGGGCGTGAGGTGGGGCAGGCCTGACTACCTGGCAATTGGAACAAGATGCTACCCAGTTTTCAACCATTTTGTCAATACCTGGCCACCATACATAACTCCTGGCCAAACCTTTCATCCTTACAATCCCAGGATGACCCTCATGTAACATTTCCAAAACCTCCCTTTGCAGTTTTGCAGGAATAACCACCCTGTTACCCCACAAAATACATCCTCTTAATACAGATAATTCAGTTTGCCTGGACTTAAAAGGTTGGGCAAGGTGAGGTAGATCTTGAAGAGGCCAACCTTTCTTAATCCAGCCCATAACAGGTGCTAATACAGCATCTTTGGTAGTTTCTCTGGCAATCTCAGCAGCATGGACTGGAAGCTTAGCCACGGTCTCCAGGAAAAGGTGTGAGTTTCAAGTTCAAAGTCCTCCTTGTGGCAAGGTAGTGGGCAACGACTCAGTGCATCAGCATGTCCAATGTCCTTGCCAGGCCTGTGAATCAGTTTGTATGAATAGGCTGCAAGAAATTCAGTCCACCTCAGCATTCTTGGTGACAGGATATTAGGTGTAGGTTTGTCTCCTGCCACAATGCCTAATAAAGGTTTGTGATCTGTAACAATGGTGAATGACCTGCCATACAGATATTCATGAAATTTCTTAACAGCTGCAACAACTGCTAAAGCCTCCTTGTCCAATTGGCTATAATTCCTCTCTGCTTTGGACAAAGTGCGAGAGTAAAATGCAATTGGGGCTTCCCTTCCATTGGGAAGCCTGTGACTCAAAACCCACTCCAAAAGGGGATGCATCACAAGTCAGAACAACAGGCAAATTCTCAGAGAACTGTATCAACACAGCATCAGACGTGATTAGTCTCTTAATACTGTTAAATGCTGACTGTTCCTTCCGTCTCCAGATCCAAACAGCTTTCTTATCAAGCAGGCGATGTAAGGGCTCAGCAATAGATGCTTTGTGAGGTAGAAACATGTGGTAAAGTTAATAAGTCCAAGGAAGGCTTGCAAATCTGCCTTGCATCGAGGTTTAGGGGCTTCCTTGATTGCTTTAACCTTGGCATCAGTAGGATGGATGCCATGCTTGTCAATCATATACCCCAGGAACTCAACTCTGTCTGTTTTGAGTGTACATTTGTCTTCCTTGACTTTTAAACCCGCTTTTCTGAATCTGGTAAGGACTTCTCTGAGTCTTTCTTGAAGCTGAGTGTCATTTTCAGCAGAGATTAATACATCATCAAAATAAGGCACTACCCTGGCAGTCCTTGCAACATTCTTTCCATAAGGCTTTGAAAATGCCAGGTGCCACGCTTACTCCAAATTGTAGTCTTTACATTTGAAGGCACCTCTATGAGTCACAATTGTTTGTGCCTCTGCAGTGGCATCATCAACTGTTAATTGTTGATATGCCTGAGCTAAGTCCAGTTTAGCAAATACTGTACCCCTGCCAAGGGAATGGAGCAGATGATACACAACTGGTACAGGATATGCGCTCTGCTGCAGCGCATGGTTAAGTGTCCCCTTGTAGTCACCACAGATTCTCACTGACCCATCAGCCTTGACTGGTGTGATGGGTGTTTCCCATCTGGAGTGGTCAGTAGGCTCTAAAACCCCTTGAGCAATGAGCTTATCTAATTGTGCATCAATTTTTCCTTTAAAGCAAATGGGACCCTCCTGGGCTTTAAACGAATTGGGGGCACCTTGGGGTCTAAACTGAAAGCAATAGGGGTCCCCATATACTTGCCCAGTCCTTCGCTGAAGACCTCTGGAAACTCAGACTTCAAGGACTCTTCCCAGTCAGAACTGCTCACGTGATGGATGCCAGTCACCTCGATGCCAAGTGGCTTGAACCACTCAAGTCCCAGCAAACTTGGGCGATCCTTGTCCACGATGGTCAGGGGCAAACGTTTGGTGTGGCCTTTAAACTGCACGTTGAAATCTCTCGCTCCAACTACTGGAATCTTGTTCCCTTGGTAGTCTTTGAGAGTCAGTGCTTGCTTTCTGAATTTTGGGAAAGAGTCTGTGGATAGTGTCCCATGACACCATAGATAAATAAGAGCCTGAGTCCACTTCCATTTGGCAAGGCCTTCCTTCAATAAACACCTTCACATGTACTTTTCTGCTTTTTAAGGGTGAAGAATGACCAATAGTGATGGTTTGGTGAGTTTCATTCTTGCCATTTGCTTCTAAATTTTGCCCCATTTTTCAAGGAAATTGTTGGGCTTAAAGTCTCTATCAGGAAATTTCTTCCTAACTGGTGGAGTTCTGGATGATTTGCAGACTCTGGCTATGTGACCCTGTTTCTCACGCAAATGGAGTCAAAGAATTCAGTCGTGGGGTGGCCCCCACAGCCTCTGCAATAGAACCCTTGCCTTTTTCCCAGAGTCTTTTCTTTTCTTCTCCATTCTGAGTTTAAAATCCCCTCCTCTGCCTCACTGCCATCAGAATCAGAGTCTATTTGTTGCAATGAGCAGTTGTGGATTTTCCCCATCAGAATGGCTTGAGGCCTGGCTTGAGGCCTTGTTAATCTTTTCATGGCCACAGCTGAGGACTTGGTGGCTTCGCTGAAACAGCTTCTTCAATGGCCTCTTTAAGCGTGATCTTAGGTTTCATTAAAAGTTTGCTTTGTAATACCTTATCTTTTAGGCCTAAAACAAACCGATCACGCATGGCCTCTTCTAAGTTGGTAAAGTCACAAGCACCCCAATGTCCCTTAAACTTGCCACGAAATCATTAACATTCTCGCTATCCCTTGATCCCGGCGGTAAAATTCGTGTCTCTTAATGAGGCGCGATACTTGTGCGTAATGGGCTCTTAAAGTTTCTCTAAATCGGGCCATTCCATTACCTTCAGCTCTGCTGCTCCACGCCTTTGCCATTTTGAAGACTGCGGACCGCGTGTGAGAAAGACCGCCCTCTTCCGTCTCTCGGGGATGCCGGCAAGATCGTTCCCTTCCAGATACATGTGGAAACGATCCGCATATGATTCCCAGTCTTCCGTCGCCGGATCGAGCGGTGCTGGGGGTGTTCAGCGCAGCCATCTCGCTCTGTTGCTTGTTCGTCACGTCGCCTTCTCTTCAGGGAGATCCCATCCTCGTCGCCAGTGTTATGTTTGCATGAAGAGTCAGACGCGAGGAGTTCCAGCAAAGAGTTTATTAAGTGACTACAGCTCGAATAGACCCGTTCTGGCTTGGCTACGGCTGCTTCTTATAGCCTGCAGCCGTAGCTGCCAGCCAATGGGAGTGCAGGGTTTCTTCCCGCACTATTTAAACCAATACCATTTGACATTTTACAAGAACAGTTCAAATAAACCAATAACATTCAAACCTACATACATAACAGATAATTTCCTCATTTCTTTAAAGTCAGTTTTGTTACCAGCTTTTGCAAGTTAGATTGACTCCAGGATGCAAAACAAAAAAAAAAAGGTTCACAGGCTCTGAGTGGTCAATCCCTATCTTAAAACAAGATTCATGTACTCATAGTTAATCAGAACACATGTTTTATGATTCAGTGTGAAAAGAACAGCATATATTAGAATCCATTCACAAGATACCCTTATCTGATAGCAAGCCATGAAGGAAAAATAATTTTCATGTACGGTTTTGGGTTCATATATCAGCAAGCAAAATATAACTGCATTAAATTTTCTCGTAGTATTTTTTTGCATGTCACAGAAGTTCACCTGGTATCTCCATATTATTCTGTTTTTATTATTTGGTTCATTTGGGGAAGAATTGTGTGATAGATAATATAAACGCCTTAAAAATAATCCAATCTCAGATTTGAAGACCTCTTTTTTTGTCTACCTCAAGGCATTCCTACTGCTTGGTTGAATCAGGAGGATGGAGTATTTTTAATAAAGGCCAGATACAATGAATGGTGATTTCATACAAACTCAAGCTGCAAAAGTATCAAGAGATCAATTCTCTAGAGAACACTTTAATTTAGCATATCTAGGAAAAACAATGTGTGTCACTCCTACATGGTTTTTCAAAATGGTGGAAACAGTCAAGTGCTTGTTGCTTATAGGAGCACCATTTTGTCAAGGGGGATGATTCTCAAGCAAATATGCTTTCAAGAGCTCATATATGCAACTTTCAGGAAAAAATGCCCTTGGTGGTTATACTGGAACGTCAGCAAATTTGCAGTTTTGAATATGCAGCTAGAATGTAACTGAATATTGCCCTCAATGTTTTATACTGCCTAGTACTCCCCAAGTCTATTTTCCTTCAGGCTTTCATAATAGTTTACCAGGAATGGCAGACTTTGCATTTATCTGCTTGCTGATGTAAATAAATGTATTATACATAGCATGGCATTATTTGCAGAGGCAGTTAGAAATATTAAGAGAACATTGACATCTTCCAGCAGAGCCCATCTGACAAATACAGTCATGAAGATATTCTATAAAATCTTCTTGTAGGACAGTGGGAAGATATTATCTCTTTGTTTCAGAATGCTTTTTTCTCCATTGTGCTTGGTTTGTAATGAAACTTTTGAGATGTCCTATAGCTTAAAAACTAATAATTTGACGTAATTTTAAAATAAAATCTGTATGTGAATGCAAAAAATAAAATTATCAAGATTTTTCAGTACTTAATGACAAAATTGCCATTGTTAATCTATCCAGTTTATAAGCAGTGAAATATTAAAATAGGCAACTGTCATCTGTTTATTTTCACTGAAAGTTTCCACAAAGAAGGTCAGATATATAGACAATACTAATATGTTTACACTTAGAAAAGCTCACCAATTTACAGCTCTTTCATAGTCTTCTCTCCAGCTATTCATTGCATGATTCTTCTATGTCATCCCCATTCACTGTGTCATGGCATCTCACTGGAATCTCAGGGGTTCAAAGGCACTCTACACATAGGAACAGTCTAGCTTTCCATTTTAGGAGTCTTTGTTTACCACAGTAACACAGTTTTTACACTCCCAAGTTAATCTTTTTCCTGAACCATTTGGTCCCTACATTTACTAATATGTAACTTTAAACTCAACAAGGCTTAAGCAAGAACTACCTTTTTTCTATATTAATTAAACAGCTTGACATTTCTTTGATATAAGACTATATAATTTTTTCTAAAAATTGCTAGAGATCACATACCTTCCCTCAAAATATTAATAAATAATTAGTGGGACTAGTAAAAATTAAATTTTGTATCATTAAAATTCAGTTTAAATCTTAGATTAAACGCACTAATGCAAAGTAAGTGGAAATGTTACTTCCTATGATTTACGAATTACACTTCCATTGATGAAGACTAAAATTTCATTTGCCTTTTCTGCAGGCCCATTATTTTGCTAATTCATATTCAGTTTGTAATTAACTTTTATTCCAAAATAAATTTCATAAGTACTTTTAATAAGCCATGTTAACTCCCATCCTGTACCTGTGCATTTGATTTTTGTTTCCCAAGATAGCAGCCTGTGCTTTTGGTTTGCCTGTCTTAATTATTTTTTCATTCTTTAAGAAGATAATTACACAAGTACCACAAACAAGGTACATAGTAGTCTAACCTTACAAGCCTGTAAATTGAAAGGAACAGATGGATTGCTATTTGTCTCACTTAGGGACTATGTTTACAATGCTATGTTAAGTGATGATTTGTATAGTCATAGTTATAAACCAAAATTGACTGGATTCATAATATTAAACCATTAACAATTTTGAAGTCATTCATGGTAATTACAAGGCCCTATGACAGGACTGCACATTTCAGTAAGCCAAAAGCAAATAATCTCATTCTGATTTAGTGTGGTATATGAGCCCAGCTTTTTGTTATGGGTTTTTTTGCAGAAATGTATAAGATGCAATAAATAAATGAGATGTTGCCTGATGGTGAGATTCTTAACATTACCCAAGCCTTCCCAACCAATATAAAATTATTATTTTATCTGAGTCCTATTTTTCCCAGTGTTTGCTAGTTGCAGAGACCTAGGATGCTGTCAAAATTGCAATTTGTCAAGATTATGTTAAATTAATAAAAGTATTTTCATACTCATTCTCAGAATAAACATCATTCAATATTATTCTCCTGATCAATGTCACTACAAATTTACAGATCAGGTTTATTGCCTATATGCACTTATAAGAAGCAGCCCTTACTGACAAAATCAAATGTTCATCCCGAACCTGTAAATTGCCTTTATAAACCAATTGCAAATAGTGTACATGTTTTCCTAAATAATATTAGAGCATGGCTATCTTTATAATTACAATATAAAATCTCTAGAGGGAAAAAAATCCCAGGATTTATCTCAATTATAATTTAGTATAAAATAAAAATAGATATTTAAACCTGAAGAAACATATATGAGAATGCTACAACTATCAACCTATGTCGGCAATTTCCTTGTGCTCAAATTGTATTTTCTCCCTTCAGTGTTATACTGAACAAGGTCCTGCCCTCTTGATTAGAGACTTTTGCATTAGAGGAAACTAGGTTATGTCTTCCACTGTCAGAGAGAGAAATTATGAGCTGGAGTGCATTTTAGCCAGTCACTCTGAAAAATGTTAGCCCAAGGGGGTAATAATTAGAACTGTTTTTGTCAGGTGACTGCTTTTTAAGCAGAGATGTATCTGAAAATCTAGCTGAGGGGGTTGATTATAAATATAAATATTTTTTTCAGACACCATTGTGGCTAGATATATTTTGTTCTTTTATGTTTCATTTCAAATGTAAGCCTTTCCCCAGAAATTATCTGCTAAAGTGTAATACTGCTTAGCATTACAGTGACCTGATAATATTATCTCCTTCATGAACCCATAATTCAATGCAGCCTGAGATATCCTTAGGTATAGCAGTAAACTGGCCCATTACATCTCTTTTGTGAATGTTCCTGCTCATTTGCACGCACAAATGTTCAGTGTGGGTTTAAAAAAAAAGTGGCAGCATGAGAGAATAGAAATTACATTATCTCCTCACAGAAAACATGTTTCATTAATTTAGTCAGATCATAAGAGATTTGTGTGAAAGAAAAGTATTTGGTTTTAGAATGCAGTCCTAATCAGTTGTATTTGGAAGGAAGTTCTATAGAAATCCATTACAAGACAGCTATATAAATGTCTTAGGATCATGATAGCAGTGACATTGTCAGACAGAGAAAATGTAGTTGTTGCAAGCAATTGCCAGTAAAAGATTAAAATCAGTGAGCCTAATCCTACCTTTTGCAATAGAATTGTCCTTCTTGATGGCAGACGTTTTCTTTTTTAAAATATACTTTTTAAATCTTTAAAAATGGAATAGAAAAAAGCATTACTTTTTTGAAAACTGTTAAGTCTTAAAAAGCAATTTATCAGCAAATTTTATCAAGAAGCTAGACAATCTACTTTGTTAATAAACTATGAATGGTCCACAAGGCTGAAAGATGTATAGGAAAGGCTCAGGATATAACTCATAAGGTTGTCTAGCTATGTTATAGCATTCACTGGAAAAAGAATTTATATACTATTCAGTTTAGCATATTCTAAGCATTATTATGTTCCAACTAAGTTCTTCATGTCATTAATTTTTCTTTCAAATCCTTCATTGCATGAGCCAATCATATTTCAGAAATCTCTCTTCTAATTTTAGCAATCATCTTTCCTTGGCCAACATTTTAATTTATGTATTTATATCCCACATTTATTCTTTTTATAAAAGCTCAAGGCAGCGAACCTACCTTTCCCTAGTTTCCCCACAACAACAACAACCCTGTAAGGTGAGCTGGGTTGAAAGAGTAACTAGCCCAATACAATGAACATTGCTTTTGGCTTGAAAGATGCAAGACCATGGCAGATAGGGTGCATTATAATTTAATACAGTCAACCTGTTGCATGCTTTCTCCACATTTTAAACTTTGCAGACCAACTGCAAATAAAACTCTCATTAAACCTCCCATTTAAGTTGCTACTGTCCTGTACTAAAGGTAGTTCAGATGTAAGCCAATGTAAAAAAAAAGATATGGAGATTGAAACCCTCTGATGATAACTGGAAAGGTCCAGACTGAAGGCTACCACGTTGTGCCATTGGATAATGCCCTACTGCCATGCTGATCACTTTTCTGTGTCAACTCATAAAACATTTTGTATACACGTTTTATAGTTGTCAACAGAAAGAAGGAGGGGAGTTTCAAAGAGCAGGCAGCAGTGTGGAATTGAAGGTACATTCCATTCATATTTTCTTCAGAGACTGATTAGATCAGGGGTCGCCAACCTTTTGGACCTCAAGGACCAACAAACTCATAATTTTAAATCCAGGGGATGACTAATATGAATTCTGACTGACATTCTGAATTTTGACATTCTGACGTTGGTGGGAGAGAGAGAGAGAGATCTGATCTAACCTCCCTCCCTCCCTCCCTCCTCTCTCTCTCTCTCTCTCTCTCTCTCTCTCTCTCACACACACACACACACACACACAAAAACACACAGAGGCAGGGGTAGGATTCAAATTTTTAACAACTGTGGGTGTGGCCTAATTTGTGGGTGTGGCTTGGTGGTCATGTGACTGGCTGGGCATGGCTTGTATGTAAATATTATAAATATTTATATAAATATTTTATAAAGAAAGAGCAACTTTTATGCAAAATCAGGCAGAGCAGGCAGGCGATTGAGTTGCTCACAGAATCATTGATTCATTCAAAGATCTGTGAGTTCGGCTACCTGAGCCTGTCACATAAAATGTGCTTGCAAGCAAACCCATAAAATTTGCTAGCAAGCAAACTCACAAAATTAACTCACAACACACCATGTATGTAAATATTGAATTTTTTATTTAAAAAAAAGAGCAACCTTTACCCAAAATCAGGCAAAGCAGGCAGGCAGATTGAGTTGCTCACAGAATCACAGATTCACGCAGAGATCTGTGTTTCTGCCATTGGCTAGCTTAGTCTGCACTGCTTCAGTCCTAAGGAAGTTCGGCTCTGCTTAAAGAGCCGAAGATCTAAAGATTAGCTAGAAAGCAAGAAATCCAATGATTTCCTGCTTTCTAGCTAATCTAAATCTCCCAGCACAGCAGAACAGCTGATGGTTGGAAAAAAGAAAAATAGCTACTTAACAGGCAAGTTTGCCAGGTAAGGAGTGAGTGGGTGGGGAGGGCAGGCCATGTGGGTGGCACAGCCTTGTGTTCCTGCACAGCCTGGATTAATTGCTTTGGGGGTGCTCTGTGGGTGACATTTCTCTGCGGACCCCCAAAATTTTCTTGTGGACCACCAGTGGGTTGCGGACCACCGGTTGGTGACTGCTGGATTAGATGACTGAAGGTTCTGCTGCCCACAAATCTAATTGCAGAGCATGATTGATGACTCTTGGCTATGGACGTATTTCATTGGATGATACAACCAAAGGGGTGGGGTGGGGAAGCAGGATCAAGGGTGATAGTAAATTACATATCTCAGAACTGGCTACGCCCAGGCTAATTCTGGAATGTTAGCTTCTAATAAATCCTTTTTAGTTTTGGGAGTGTGGCTCGAGGCTCATGATTTAATGGGAGTAACTGCCAGAATCCTGACATTGTGTTCTAAAAAAAGCAATTGCCAATCAGTTTCATGCTTGTGGGCAGATATTAGTGCACATACGTAATTTTATATGTGTGATAACATGCATTTAAATTCAATTTTGTAAACAAAGCCTGAATGATTTCTAAATGTTTGTCACCATTGTTTTCTGTAGATCATTGCTGGAAATGGTATGTTTCTATAAACCTAGGCATGACCTAGCAAGACCACTGCATTATGTTCATCTTCTAAGTTGTTAAAGTAGAGCATGTAGCAAAATATACAATATAAGGTAGGTTTAGACCTTTTTCTATGAATGTGCAGAAACAAGTGTTTTCACATGTATCCCCAATTAGATGAAAAAACCCATAAACAAATCTTTCCTCCAAAATGTGGACTTTGCTCTTGTGGAAAGGAAAAGGAAGCCTTGCCCTTTAAGGAAAAGGCAAAGTGCTTTCCTTTGTGGATTCAAATTTCCTGGCTGGGAGATTTTACTGCAAAATGATTGGTCAGCTGCATTAAAAGTCAGAATCAGTTTATTAATAGGAAGGCAGGTGAGAAGAAATCCTACAGTGTTCCTGAGACTAATCTAATCTTGTGAGTAGAGAAACCCCTTTCTTATACCCTTCAGGTCCTTTGATTTTGTAAGTGTGAACCCTTGAAGTCTTTAATTTGTGATGAGTTTTTTATGGCATTTGAATCCTGTCTCTTGAGATTGGGATCTTTTCCTGGGATCTTGGTAGGAGTAATTGTTTTATAGTCCAATCTCTGTTTTTCCCTGATCCTTTGTAGCTATCAGTTTGCACCTGGTTGCAATATCCTGAGTTTTCTGTTATACCTTTTGGTAAATCTTTTCCTTCCTGTTTGACTTTTATGACTGTGTTTTGGTGAGTGTTTTTTATTTCCTTTTCCTTTGAGAGTTTGTTTTTGCAAGTTTTATAGCTTGCCATCTAGTTGATTTCTATGGGAAAGGATCTTAGCTAATTTGTAGGCTTTTTCTGTATCCCATACAAAAGTGGGGGCTAATGGAGCTGATCCTGCTTGTGTTTTCACCTCTCCTTTCTTTTAGGGGAATTTTCCTTCCCCTTCTAATGTTTTAAGATTTCTTTTCTTTTCCTAGAAGAGAGGGGAATCGTAACTTCCAACATTCTCTTCAGAAAAGTATCCTTCAAAACAAGGCTTTTAAAGACACAGGCCACTCTTTTGAAGACAGCGAAGTCCATATTTTGGACAGAGAGGACCACTGGCTTGAAAGAAAGGGTGAAAGAAGCCATCTATGTCAAAACTGAACAACACTCTCTCAACAGAGGGAGCAGGATACAACCTCATCTATGGCCAATCTACAACACAGTCCTTTCAACAGTTCCAAGAAGGCTCCACAACCATTTGCACCACTCAGGTGACCTTCATGACTCAGATAAATCTCCAGGTGACCTTAACAACTCGCTAAACGAATGCAAGTGACCAACTGTCTGCAAGCAATATAAATCCTTCCATTCCCCACCATCCAGTCAGAGCTGAAGAAGCTTCTTGAATGAGAAGTGAAATATCTTCAAAGAAAAAAACAGAAAGTCCAGTTGCCTCTTGAAAAAGCACCTTTGGGACAATTTAAAAGAGTAATTTATAATTAATAATATCAATATATTGCATTATTACTCCCTATCCATTTTAAGATTTAGTATGTTTTTTCACCGATGAAAATGGGGTATTTAAATGCTGATGCATTTACTCTGTTTCTCCTCTCCCTTCTTTTTCCCTTTTTTATGTTGGCTTAAAAATAAATGGCATAATAGACTAAGGTTAATACCTGTCCTTGCACCTTGAATGAATCCATGGCAAGAATGGTTTTTTTATTGCCCTGCCATAGCTAAAACTGCTTAGTCTATACAATCTATAAGACACATCATTTTTCAAGGGAAAAACTTCCAAGTCTCATCAGGAAAGAGCACAGCACATTCACACTGAATGAGTATTAAAGCATGGGGACTGTGCCAAACCATTTTCATTTGAAGCAGACACAATTTTGCAAATTCCATCTTATTAGGACATATCTTCACATATTGAGATCTTGTTGCAATTAAAGGCTACAGCTGTGAGTTCATAATGCATCATAAAGTTCATGACCATCAACCGTTTGAAGTCAGAGGAGTGGGAGGCTAAGTCAAACTTATTGCCCCACTCCTAAACAGTTAGAAAATTATCTGTGGGTCTGAATATAACCTTAAATGAACTGCAAAATAATACAAGAAGCATTGTTTACATTAGGATCAGAAACCAATGGCTATAGACTACATATGCCACTCCCCAAACTTACAAAACTATTTTTCATATTTAATTCAGCAATAGCATTTTCTGCCAAAATGCAATGGCAAACAGCCATTAAGACAAAAATGGACAATCTTTCTTGCATTAAGAACTCCATGCTCTCCGAGCTAATATGTTGGAGACTGCATCCTGTGTGGACTGAAGCAAGCAGTGCGTGGGGACAGAGACAACCGTCACTGAAAACCTTTAACTGTCCCCTTTACTTTTTAGCATCTTTTTTCCTAGTCTCTCTTATCCTGTTTTTGCAAAAGGGGAGGGGGAACCTACTGCTTAAATAACATTTATACACAAGTAACTACTGATCCATAAAAGAAGCTTTCTTGATCTGCAAAAATAGCAATATAGCCCAGAATGAAGAATTAGTACATATAACAAGTACAGCAAAATGCATAGGGGACTAGAAGCCTGACAATTCATTCTATATCCTTAAGCAAGTCACTGTGTCTTTAATTGTTAAGTCTTCTCCCCCATCACAAATGGTAAAAGATGAATTAGCTTTGAGTCAACTTGATACCTAGTGTTTTTATGAGTATGTTCATGTAGAACTCTTTGGGGACAGCATGGGGGGAGTGATGTTTTGGGGTTTTTTTTACTTTCCAGTCTAGCTTATTGTTGGTGACCTGTTGGAGTCCCTGATCTGCCCATATCCATTTTTTCTTAGCTTCTTGACATCCACTAGGTGCTATCATCTAGCATGGCTAAAAATATGAACTTAACCGTAGTCAGTCAGTCATTTTATTTCAGTCATTTGACTAACAAAACAAAACAAAAGAGTCACAATTGTTAAGAATAAAACAATCTTTAAAGTCATATAATAAGTAAAATTGTAAATGTAAGGTAAAATATTAAGAATTTGGGGTACAAATATTAATATAGTAAAGTATAATACAATTCATATAAGTCAGCTCAATGGTTGTTTATAATACTCCTGTAAAAGTTATGAAAATCTTATTGTTATTGTTGTTGTTATTATTATTTCTAGAGAACATGTAGTGATATAATGTATAAGGAACCATAATATATTAGATTAATGAATAGTGAACTATATTACTCCAAAATAAAAAGTATTTTTTTTCACAATCTGAGAGACATGATGAGGAAAATAGCAGTTGGCTTAGTTAGAGACAGATTTGGAAATTCAACCAGGTCTCCTTGATAATCTAGTGAAATAATTTACATAGCATGGCCTTCTACCTCAATAACAGAAAATGAATTTCGGGTGTAGAGATTAAGGAATACATTGGTCTGATTTTATTTCAGTATTTTTCCCTTCTTTCATGAATTTAATTTTGACTCTAACAGTTTGATGTCTTAAGGTCATCTCACAACAGCTTACTCAGAAGTAGGTTGCATTGATTCTGAGGTGGACTGCTGCCAAAAAATGTTGCTATAATTGTTTTGTTGTCTATATGCACTCAAATTGGCTTACAGCAATAAAAAAATACAAATATAAAAACTTGTGCCAAGCTTTTAACAGTTAATTGATTTTAGTGTTACTGATTCTATAAAATCAGAACCATTAAAATCAATTAACCATTAACAGCTTGGCAAAGGAGATGCAGTTTTTCTCTTTTCCTGAATACTGAGGAAATAATTCTGAAGTGTAGGTGCCATACAGGAGACGGCCTTCTATGGCATACCATAAAGCCTTTCTTTATGGTTGATGCCAGCCCTCCCAGGTAAACTAAACAGGGGACACAACCAGATGAGTAGTTCTATATTATTGTAAGATTAAATTTACAGAATCTTGCAAGTCTGAAAATACAAATAACCTGAAATCACTTTTAACTATCTGATACATAAGGGTAGGTTCTTTTTCAGTTTCTTTCTTTGCCCATTGAGCAGTTCTGGGCTCTTTCGCTTTTTATCTGATGATTCCCAAGGCAATGTCTCATCATCTCACACATGACTTGCCTATTAAAGACTTGGCTATTAAAGACTTGGCTATTTCAACAGGCCGGCCTGGACTGAACCAAGAAGGGGGGGATTCTGTTTTTTAAAAACATTTTAATCGTTTTAAATTGTTTTGTTCTTAAACTAGGCTTGTATTGTTTAATCCTTTTTTAATTAATTTATTATATTGTATTTTTTATTCTGTGAGCCGCCCTGAGTCCTTAGGGAGAAGTGCGGCATACAAGTCTAATAAATAATAATAATAATAATGATAATGATAATAATAATAGTATTCTCACATATCATTACAGGTAATGAGTGCGCTGTTTCAATACTTGAAGAACCAGATTGGGGCTAAATCATCATGGAGAAAAATCTATCCATGTTGTTGTTAAGAGTGAAAAGCAACCTAATACTACTTTTTGTGGGATGGTACATTTGTCCAGCTGAGTAGTGCAGTGCGTGTGCAAAAATGGTCTATATTGTCCTTAAAGAAGCAGATTCACAGTTTGGAGGTGTTTCTAGATTTTACCAGAGGCTCAAGTGGCCTCAGTAACATAGAATGCCTTTTATCTGGTTTGGCTGATTTACCACCTGCAATATTACCTGGACAGAGACAGCCTCCCAACAGGCCAGTATGAAAATATGCCATTTCTTTGCTATCTACACTGGCTGCTGGTCTATTTCCAAACCATTTTTTTTACCTTTAACCCTCATCAGCCTACAACTAAGTTATCTGAGGGAATGCCTTTCCATGTATGTATATAACTGCCAGAACTTTAAGATCATCCAATGACCCACTCTGTCACACTAGGTCCCCTTGCCAAATGAAGTAACATGGGGTTCTGTGAAGAAAAGAACTGTGGCACATTTTTAATTGTATTTAACTGTATTTTAATTCTCAGTTTTTGAACGACCAACTTGTTGCTGCATAGTTTATATTGTGTTTTATTTTGAATTTGGTTTGATATTATTACTTTTTTTAACTCACACTGCATGTATTACCGTGTTTTATTATAAACCACCCAGAGAGGTTCCATTATTGGACAGTTTTGAAACATTAACAAATAAATAAATAAGTACCACTGTTGTGTTCTACACATTGGATGTGTTTATATAAAATACATTTAAAGGCAAAAATGTGTCAATTGAGAGGAAATTATTTACAATCTTAAGATTCTTAGCCTTATTTATTTCAAAAATGGCTTTTGAATAGTTTTCAAATAGTCTATTTTCTGTTTCAGTTCTTCCAGAAATAATTTCAATGTATCGTTCTATTTTGTTCACAGCATTTCACAATTTTAAAAAATGTTGCAATGCATATATACACATTATGAATTTATATTATAATTTTAAAAAAACAGATATCAATAGCATCTACAAAGAGAGCAATAGGAGCCAGATGTCAGCTGAATAGTATCATCCTGATGCATACTCTGCCCTGTCTTGTATGAATCCCAGCATCACACACATCCAAAAAGACAGAGCTGGCACCACAGGGTTGTGATGCCACTGTCATCATTCTGACAAAAGTGGCAAGTTGCCACATAAGGATACCCAATAGCACAAAATTCTCATAGCAGGAAAAATTTCTTTAAAAAGCTGAAAGGTGAGTATCCTATCTTTAAAAAAGAACAAATGCTTTTCAACCTGAACAAAATTTAGCAATGCAAGTGAGAACTTGGAAATCATGCTATTTGACCAAGGATGCCTAAACCTTTGCCTGCAATGAACTCTTGAACAACAAACAAATGCCTTTCTATAGAGGCAGTGCCTTTTTCTGAGACGTTCTTCTTACTATTCTGAGGGAAGAGGAAAGAAAATAAAGGCAAACAGTTGATTCTGCCAATCTTGGGTGAACATTTTATTTCTATGGCTGCAATTTCAGTACATTTCAGTTTCATTTATGTGTGTTTTATGTTGTATTTATATTGAGTTAATGAATATTTTCACATGTCACATTTGACCTAAAGTATTGTAGTATGGAATATTAAGGAAAATTAAAAAATTACAGCATGATCAAATTAGCAGTTTAGTTTATATAGTATCAACCTGGAAGAAATTCCATTTTGTGTATAAAATCAAACCTTTCATGTCATTCATGGATGTTTAATAGGAACTAATGTTAGACCAATGCCTATATCAATCCAAAGTCCCTTATTAACATCTTAGTTATTTTGACTCAGTGTTGCTACTTATGACTTTCCCATTGTTTGCCTTCTTTACAACTATTTGAGGTAAATTAGAGTGAAAAATAATATCTGGCCTTAATTCATCAAGAAAGATTCAGAATTAAATGGCTTGATCCTGATTGTCTCCCATTATAACATTCTACATCAAGCGGCTTTCTGGAATTCAGGCATTATCTCAAAATAAGAGGACCACATAGAAACTGGGCATGTAGGTGTATCCAGAGAGGAGAGGAAAAGTCAAAAGTCAATATTTGTATCAATTTGCCCTTTTTTACATGCAATACACTGTTGTATTGATTTTTCTACCCCTTATATGGATGCCTCATGTGGACTGAAATAAACATTTTGAGATTCCTATTCACTTTTCTGCTTTTTTAATTTTACGTTCCCTAAAGAGAGAATGGAAGAAATTTGTTATAACTCATTTTTTCTGAATTTTTGTTTTGAACTAGATATTTTTGATTACCAATAAAACTATGGTGGCAAAAGTCTAATTTACTCTTTCAGATTAATGTGTTGAAACAATATGGATCAATATTTCAGAAAGTTAAAAGATTTTGCCAGTTCATTAGGAAAACCATTTTTAATGACATTTATCCGTAAGTGAATAAAGATGACCTTAATATCCCCCTTTCCTTCAATTCCCTGGAAGATGGAAGAATATTTTTTAAAAATAGATATCTTAATTTCTTGCCAAGAAAAAAAAACTGAGCAAGACTGAAATGTTTTAGGCTTAAACTTTCAATGGTATGTGTCTTTTAGATAAAGCATTTGTCATAAGTAGTGTGTTGATTAGAGTATGATTTATGTCACCCGACTGAAATTGGCTGAATAATTTATACTATTTATTGTTCAGAAAAGGGATCTGGGGTTTTGTTTTAAGTAGAATGGCAATGGCAAAAATGTAAAAGCACATTTAAATGGTAAGATGGTGGTAAAAGTGGAGGAAAAGTTATTTTCCATGCTTATATTTAAAGAGTAAATCAAAGGAAGAAACACCTTATGCAGCATGATCATTCTTGAGGGGATACTATTGTCAGCATATTCAACTAAACCAATTGGCTAAGAGAAGCTGCCAAATAGGTGTGAAATTAGGTGAAATTACCAGGGAAACACTTTCTTTTAAGGTACTTTGCTTTGTTCCTTCCAATGCCTTGCAGCAAAAAATTTAATTTAAATACTGAAAATGGAATGCTGCTGTATTGATTTAAATTTACTAAGTCTTAGAATCTATTTCTTTTTTCAGAAGCAAAGTGCATGTTGCATGGGTCTGTGTGATTTCCACTATTCAGATTTTCCACTATTTATGAGTATAACAGAGTTTATTAGATCTTGCTGTTCTGTATATTAGCATAAAACACATAACTTGAATTGTCAGTTTATAAAATTTTCAGAATGTACGATTATGGGTTTGCTCTTACTGTAAATTTTTATGCTGCTTGCATGATTTATCTTATCTGTTAAAACACTGGTTTTTATGTTTTTTCCCATTTTAACAGATTAAATTTAATACCCTGAGCCTATTGCAGAGGTATTACTACAGACAAAAGAAGGGATGGATAGATGAGTATGTAGGGAAGGGGAGAAAGAAAAAAAAGATATGTGACTCAATTCAGCTGAAAACTATTTCACAGATAACTCACTTTATGCCATCTGGCTAAAAATATTTGAAATGTTTACAGGCTGCACAATATATATGTTTGACATATTAAAGCAGACTCCTATCAGCTGCTCAGTAACCGTTCCAGAGAAAGTCCTTAAAAGAAATCAAGCAACATCACCGCCACTAGTCTGCTGTGCTGTTTTTAATTTGAAGGCAAATTCATCTCTGACACGCAGCAGATTCTGTGCAGGTGGAAGTGAGCCCCTCACTGCTCCTCTCCCTGCCAGTCAAATTATGTCATCAGTGAAGGATCACTGGTTTTTAATGATACGGTGGCCTCCATACTGAGAAGCAGGTCCTGGCAGAGCAATATTCATAGCCAATAAAATGGCTGTCACCAAATTACAATTGACACTTAACATCACTAAATCTGCAGTGTAATTCCTTGTGACAGTTGTGTAGGTATATTAGAAGAAAATAATTTACTTCAAACCCAGCATGTAAAACACCATTTCCTGGAAATAATTCATGTCATATTTACAGTAGCCAAAGCAAGCAGTCTCCAGGCAACCTTAATTCGGGGAAAAGATCATAGATGCTAACATGTTCATTGGAGTATGATTATTTATGTCTGCAATAAACAAAGCTGGAGCAGTTGCTCATTGCAGGTTTTAATTGTTATTGGGGGTTTTAATTGTTATTGGGTTTTAAATGAATATTAGGCTCTTTTGCTGTAGGGATTAAGAAAACTATAAATATAGGGCAACATTTCAATGGAAAACTGGCAACCACAGGAAGTCTCTTGGCAGATTCAAGAAGCAGAAACCCAGTCTGTGTTTTTGACTTTGTACTTCAATCCTTCTGCTTAACTTATATGAACATCAACATTCCAATGTATAGATACCCTTATGCATTTTAAAGCATTAGTGGGTATATTCAACTTCAGGAGTAAAGTTAAAGGTGTCAGCACAAGTGTCATCTTCCATATTTCCTTCCACTGGAAATAATAATCTTGTCAAGCAAAACATTTGACTGGGGAGGAAAAAATAAACATGCAATAGAAATTCTTTTATTCTGGAATGTGTATTTTGCTGCATTCATCTAAGCAGATCAGCAAGTATCCTTCCCTGTATTTTGAGCATATACAAACATGACATTGTTTAAGGTCTCCGCTCTTCAAAAGGAAGTGATTTGAATATCTGACAAAATGGGACTGCAAAAAATTCATTCCAATGGGGTCTCTAGGCAATTCACCTTTGGCCCAGGTCAGCTCCCTGGTTTTCGGAGGAGCTCCAGGGGATGAAACAGCGGAGAAGATGCCTAGAGAGCAGGTGGAGGACAAGCCGTTCTGAATTCGACCGTGGCCAGTTAAGAGCCTACATTAGGACCTACCTGGAAGCGATCAGGGCGGTGAGACGTGTTTACTTCTCCGCCCTGATTGCATCCGCTGATGATCGCCCTGAGGCCCTGTTCAGGGTTACCCGTTCCCTCCTCCAAGTGAGGGGGGTGGACCCTTTGCGGGGCAGAGCAGAGGAATTTAGTTTACATTTGGCGGATAAGGTCACTCGGATTCGGGCTGGCTTGGACTTGGACTGGCAGTGGTCTGATGATGAGGTGACGGCGGATCTGGTCAATTCCATCTGGGTTGAGTTTGACCCGGTCTCCCTTGATGAAGTGGACAGGATCATGCGGAGGTTGTCCTCCACCACGTGTTTATTGGACCCGTGTCCCTCCTGGTTGGTGTGTGCCTCCAGTGAGGTGACACGCAGCTGGCTCCAGGCAGTTGTCAACGCTTCTTTGAGTGAGGGAGTCTTCCCCGCCACCTTGAAGGAAGCGGTGGTGCGACCCCTCCTCAAGAAGCCTGCTCTGGACCCAGCCGTTTTGGATAACTATCGTCCAGTCTCCAACCTTCGCTTTTTAGCGAAGGTTGTTGAGAGCATGGTGGTGCAGCAACTTCCCTTGCTCCTGAAGGAAACTGATTATCTAGACCCGTATCAATCGGGCTTCAGGTCTGGACACAGCACAGAGACAGCATTGGTCGCGCTGATGGATGATCTCTGGAGGGCTCAGGACAGGGGTTTTTCCTCTGTCCTAGCCCTATTAGACCTCTCAGCAGCTTTCGATACCATCGACCATGGTATCCTTCTGCGGCGGCTCCGGGGGCTGGGGGTGGGGGGCACCGTTCTGCGGTGGTTCTCCTCCTACCTCTTGGATCGCTTGAAGTCGATGTTGGCAGGAGAGCAGAGATCGGCTCCAAGGCCCCTCACTTGTGGGGTGCCACAGGGGTCGGTCCTCTCACCTCTCCTGTTTAATATCTACATGAAACCGCTGGGTGAGATCATCAATATGCAGATGATACCCAGCTTTATATCTCCACCCCAGGCCAGATCAGTAATGCTCTCTCTGTGATGTCCCGGTGCCTGGAGGCGGTACAGGTCTGGATGGGGAGAAATAGGCTCCAACTCAACCCGACCAAGACGGAGTGGCTGTTCTTACCGGCATCTCGGTTTTCTGGTGATGTTCCATCTTTGGCCATGGGGGGAGAGGTGTTGCCCCCCGTGGATAGGGCGAGGAATCTGGGTGTCTTCCTGGACCCACAGCTCAGTCTGGAGGAGCAGGTGGGGGCTGTGGCCAGGGGGGCTTTCACCCAGGTTCGGCTGGTTCACCAGCTCCGCCCTTACCTGAGCCGAGATGCCCTTCAAACGGTCACTCATGCACTCGTCACTTCCAGAATCTACTACTGTAATGCTCTCTACATGGGGCTGCCCTTGCGAACTACCTCGAGGCTACAACTGGTACAGAATGCGGCTGCACAGGCTGTGATGGGAGTATCCCGATACTCCCATGTTACACCCCTCCTGCATGACCTGCATTGGTTGCCGGTTGCCTTCTGGGTTAGTTTCAAGGTGCTAGTAACAACTTATAAAGCCCTAAATGGCTTGGGTCCAGGGTACTTGCGGGAATGCCTCCTGCCAGCATCACATTCCGATCGCCCTGTTTGCTCCCACAGGAGGGGCCTCCTTGGGATACCGTCAGTTGGGCATTGTCGGCTGGTGGTTCCCAGGGTAGGGCCTTCTCCGTGGGAGCGCCCACCCTCTGGAATCAGCTCCCCGTGGATCTCCGTTTGGCCCTGATCTCCGCTCCTTCTGCCGGGACCTGAAGACCTGGTTGTTTCAACAGGCTGGCCTGGAATGACCCGGGTGGAGGGTTTTAATTGTTTTAATTTTTAAGGTTTTAATGTTTTATTGCTTATTTCAACTTGTTTAGATTTACTTTGTTTTTAGGTAAACTTTATGTAAATATTTGCTGTTTTATTGTTAGCCGCCCTGAGTCCTTAGGCAGAAGGGTAGCATACAAGTCGAATAAATTATTATTATTATTATGATATGACTCTTTTGCTGAGAAGAAAGACACAGTAAGTCAGATCAGGTACTCTTTATGCTTCAGATGCCAGTTTGTTAGCAGAGTGAAGCAGGTGTAGTTGTATTGGCTGGATTAATACATTCCCTCATCAGAAACTCTGAAGCTTTTACAACAAAACAGAGGCTACACAACTAGAATCAAGTATAAAATAAAGGTAAGTTTAATTTAAAATGAAATATTCAAATTAACAGAAAGTAATACATATTAGTAAACTCTTATGGTCCTTTAGTTGAGATCTTTCAGTTTAAAAAACAGTATTTTTCAAATAAGTCAAAACACCTGAAACAAGAGTAATTAGGATTCCAGGTCTGGGTCTTTGACTACATTAGCTAAAGTAGAAGATTTGAAGGGCATCTGACTGATATAGAACACACTGACTTGCAGTTCTGAGAACTGTGGTTCCAATATACTGTATTTGAGAAGTACAAGGTAATATGAACATCCAGCATGGAATAATATTGGTAGGTGCTGAAGTGCTGAACTGTGTACAGTTTTCTAATTAGGGAAATACCATGCTGTTAATATTTGGGTTGCAAATGTATCTGATATGATGATGTTTTAATGAGAACTATAATTAATTTGCAATGAATCTCCCTTGGTTTTAATGAAACTTTCTTCTAAAAACCTTTGCAGAATATTACAGCCAAAATCAATTTGAAATAGTTCAAAGTAATATCTAAAGTATTTGTCTATAAAGCTACAATATAATTGTGCTGTCTAAGCAAACTGGGTTCAGATCATAGGGAAACCAGTAGTACAATCTGCAGTTTAGAGAAAATAGTAGTTTCCTTCTTATATATAATGTTATTCTGACCACTACAGATGGGGAACAGGCAGCCTGTAACCTGCACCAGCCCTTAGAGGTTCTGAATGCAACTGGACAGGTTTTTCTCAACAGTTCTGTTTATTCTTCTTAGTTCTGCATAAAAAGTAGAGTGAGAGAGAGAACATGGCAGTAGGCAGAGTTCAGAGAGATGGGAACCAAAAACTGACAGATTGAGTTGATGGAAGTGGGAGGAAAAATAATTTTAAAAGGCCCAACCCAAGAACAGATGAACAAAGTTCCTGTTTCATATTTCTTTTCTCAAAATCAAGAGTCTTTGGTGAGGCATATATATAATGCAAAATACAAAAAAGCCTTGGAATTTCTTAACAGGTTATTGCTTCATGATAAATATGTCAGACCTTTTTACATTTGTGAGTGCATTATTTCTTTCCCAAAGGAAGCTTGAGAACATATTTAGATTATGAAGAAAATGCCACAAATTCATCAAAAATGTCAAAGTTGCCATTATTAAATGATAACCCTTCTTTAATGTAAAGATTTGTTAATGAATTGGAATAGGCTAAACCCACCCATCCCCAAAATTGACCCTACTTTTGATATTTCTACTATAAAGACAAAGAACCTTGGTGGTGCAGGCTGTTAAATGCCTAGCACTCAAGTTCCAGCTGCCTGCAATTAGTGCAGGATCGAATCCCACCAGGCTCAAGGTTGACTCAGCCTTCCATCCTCTCGGGGTAGGTAAATTGAGGACCCAAGATTGTTGGGAGCAATAAGCTGACTTCGTAAAAATGCCGCTTAGTAATAAGCAGGCATATACAATGGAATGAAGGGTATTGCTGAGCGCATTGGGTTGTGTCCCAAAAATTGTAAGCCTCCCTGAGTCTTCAGAGAAGGGCGGCATATAAATGTAATTTTTTAAAAAAAGCTTTTGGGTTGCATGCTTTCATGAGATAAATTATTTGTAGAATCCTATCATACATAACATCAATTTAATTATATGAGAATATATGCATTTTTTGCTTTTCTTAATTATGTAGACAGTTATATTTGACAAACATTGGAATGTATTACTTGTTACCACATACTGATTTGCTTGTTAGTTCATTTGTTGGTTTTTGCTGATGGCCATGGAGAATCAGCTCAAAGTCTCTATGTTGAATCTTCAGCATCATCTTAGTTTGGTCTCTTGCATCTATTACTACTCAGCTGAATTCCATATTGGTAGCCAAAGTATATAAAAAAGATGTTGAGACTCTAGAAAAAGTACAGAGAAGAGCAACCAGAATGATCAGGGGAGTGGAGATTAAAACATATGAAGAACAGTTACAGGAACTGGGCTTGGCTAGTCTAGTGAAGAGAAGGACTAGGGGAGACATGATAGCAGTCTTCCAATATTTGAGGGGCTGCCACAGAGAGGAGGGGGTCAAGCTATTTTCTAAAGTGCCTGTAGGCCAGACAAGGAATAATGGATGGAAACTGAACAAGGAGAGATTTAACCTGGAAATAAGGAGAAACATTCTGACAGTGAGAACAATCAACCAATGGAGCAACTTGCCCCCGGAAGTTGTGGGAGCGCCATCACTTGACACTTTCAAAAAGAGATTGAACTCCCATCTGTCAGAAATGGTGTAGGGTCTCCTGCTTGGGCAGGGGTTTGGACTAGATAACCTATAAGGTCCCTTCCAACTCTGAGTATCTGTTATCTGTTATCTGTATGATAGCTGTTTAAATATACCAATTTCTACAAATTAAACATATATGCTTTATGTCATTAATTAGGATAGGTTTTTTTTCTATTTTATGTTGTAGTTTTTCAAATTCAAATGGGAAAATATAAATTATACAAAACAGCTAGCTAGCAGTGAAAGCAAACTGAATTGTGGTCGATGGTCAAAAGAATGTGTTAATATTTCAGTCTTATAACATGGACTAATTTTTCACAAAATATGGGCTATAATACCTTAGAGTTTATCAGAGAATTTCTGATCCTGAAGATACTGTTGTTTTACTGAAATTTATAATGTGTTACTGTTTTCATTCATGAGCCTTTGGGAAACAGTCACTTTTTAGAATGTTTATCTTTCAGGTGGGAAGGATAATACTTTTGTTCATAGATGGGCTTGTTTCTTTTCTTTAAGTTCCCTATTTATCATTTCAGCACAAAATACTATGTGTAAGCAAGTTCCATAGGGAAAAAATTAATATTTCACTGATTCAATATCTAATTTCAGTGTGGATTCCTGTTATCTTTGTGTAGAATTCCCCTTTAAGTAATCACAGTGGCATGTGGTAAGGAGGGTGGACTCCTACCTGTCTATCACTCAAAGTTGTTGGACAACATATCTTCTGTTCATCTTTAATTTAATGCACCTTACTTTTAGAATGTTTTTGCAGTGGGTAACAAAAATATGGAAAGATTATTCACATAATTTTATACATAAATCTGATATATTGATCTTGACCTTTTTGACTGAAATTATAAGCTCTTCTTTAAACATAAAATATTATGTGGTACTATATTTATTTATCAAACTTGTATAGCCCTTGACTCTGGACAACTTAAACAATCAAATCAAGGAAACTGCAATAAAAGGGGAGAAAAATGACAAGGACAAAATAGATGGAAACAAAGTAAGAGGTTTTATCTCTCTTGCCAATAGCCTGGGAAGAAGAGACAAGTCTTCACAATTTTTCTAAACAAGAGCAGTGTGGGGGCCAATCAGTTCTCAGGGAGACCCTTCCTCCTAAAGACAGGGTTCTGATAGATGGCATTGTTTAACTGAAAAATCCAGAGTATATCTACCCTACTTATATACAAGTTTCCATCTCTGGTACTGGAATCATAACCATACATAACAAAAACTAAAATGTCTTACTATTGAAATTACAGTCCAAATTATTACAGCTACCAAAATGGAATGAGACAAAGTTTAAAAAGGGGGCAACAAGAAGCGAACATATGTACAAGTAGCTAATCTAAAACCAAAGATTCTCTATGTCTCCTTTCAGATGATTGCAAATGGATGATGAGCTGAAAGTGTTTTAAATAATGGTCAGATGTTATGTTTGTGACCCAAAGAAGAACTTTATCCTAGCCAAAACTTCTTTGTCAAAATATACGTGGTGCATATTTGCAAAAGCTATATATATATATATAAGCGAAATACCACTCACGAAGCATCACAAAATCTCCAGGACCATAAAGGCTACAAACTTGAAATTTGGCACATATGTTCCTCTTGGCATCTAGATGCTTGCTAAGAAAGGATTTTTCAAAATGACCATCAGATCATTAATATTTCTTAATACAGTAATTAACACACTCTGATGCCAAGGAGTTCTACTCCATCTCCTCACCTGAAAATAACTGTTCCAACTGCCAGTGGATGGATGGATGGATGGATGGATGGATGGATGAATGGATGGATGGATGGATGGATGGATGGATGGATGGATGGATAGATGGATAGATGGATAGATGGACAGATGGACAGATGGACAGATGGAAAGGAATGGAAAGGAGAAAGGAAAGGAAAGGAAAGGAAAGGAAAGGAAAGGAAAGGAAAGGAAAGGAAAGGAAAGGAAAGGAAAGGAAAGGAAAGGAAAGGAAAGGAAAGGAAAGGAAAGGAAAAGAAGGAAAGGAAAGGAAAGGAAAGGAAAGGAAAGGAAAGGAAAGGAAAGGAAAGGAAAGGAAAGGAAAGGAAAG
Source organism: Naja naja (assembly GCA_009733165.1). Classification (NCBI taxonomy): domain Eukaryota; kingdom Metazoa; phylum Chordata; class Lepidosauria; order Squamata; family Elapidae; genus Naja; species Naja naja. Next base: position 263,782,376 of record CM019149.1, on the reverse strand, counting down.
GAAAGGAAAATGTGTTTCAATCACCAACCACGAGTAAAGGAACGGATTGTGAACTGAATTTCTCCTGTATAGCCCGATCACATAGTTTCACATAATTGTATAAATTATTATATAATTTATAAACTGTCATATCTTGTCAATTGAGCCTTGCATTTCTACTGTGCATCAGATCTTTATATGGCACAGGTAATGTTCCTGCATGTTTGATCTTTGACCTTAGCTCACAAACTGTTTTCTGTAGAAAAATACTGTGATTAGTGTCTTTGCCTACTTTTTCACCTTAAAGTGTAAAGGGTCACAATTAGGGCCTGTCTCTTATTGCTACCTTTAAAATGAAGCATACTCTATTAAAAGCACTGTGTTTTTATTTCTTTAGAATTATTGGCTTTCAAGTCTTTGAATTCTATGAAGTTAATTACTGTTTTTACACCCTTTTTGTCTGATATTTGATGCTGATGACTAGAATAAATTACCTGCCTAACAAGGAGTTTTAATTGTTAGTTGCAGGGCCAGTGCTCCATACCATAACCCCTTATTATTTCAGAACCACCATATCAAGATGTATGTTTTGGTTTTAATCATTAGTAAAAGTTGCAGCCTTAGTACTGCTAATTTTAATCAACTGTTTGGACATTTTCTTCACTTTGTACAAAAAATAAATAAATAAATAGAGTGTCTATGTGAAAGAAAGAAGGAATCCAGACTATCTAAATGTGCTTTTTTCATTCTGGTGGCTAGATACTGTCATAATCCTACAAGTTATTACTTTTGAAGCTGCTATAATTTTACTTTATATTCTGATTAGAAGCTGACCAGTGACTATCAGTCATTAAAATGAACTCATATCCCCTTAAAGCCCTATGCACACATCTTTAAAAAGTTTATACCCATGTTAGGTTAATTGGATCTAAGTATAGAAAGCTTGCAATATTCTGTCTAATCTCATGCTCCATAAAGTATTGGTGCCATTGTGTCAGTTTTCTGTAATTTTAGTTGTATGAACTACCTTTGGGAAAATATATTTTCTTATTATTTTGTATTATTAAATGTGTGGAAGAAAAATATTTTCTCAAGGTATTGCCCATTGTTTTCATGGATATAAGTGAGTATGTTTTTTTTTCAGAACCCAACTAGAAGGGAAACATACTCCTCTTATCTCTTTATCAAAATGCCAAGAAACATAAATTCAGTATAGTATAAATGTACTGTATTTATGATGCAATGTGAAGATAACATAATGAGAGTGTTGCCTATTCTAGCCACCATATAGTGTTTTGGATTTCCTGATCAAGATTTTGATGCTGGACAAAATGAGAATGTTTCTCACGTGAATGTTCCAATGAGTGTTGTTTAAGCAACTACTCAGTTTAATACATATCTGCAGTTTATCTTAATAATGCCATTAGCTATCATGATACTCTCTAATAAAGGGCTCCATTTTTGTTATGACATGATCTTTCCTACTGTTTGTTGACCTTTCAATGCAAGGGAGAAGGGACGTTCCCAAACACTCACTCCCCAAACTTTAAGCGGCTACTGTAAAGAGGTGGTGTTCTTCTCAGCTGGAATGTTTAGAAACCCTCAGAGCTAAATACCTTGGTGTACTGCTTAAACACCAACAACCGCCTTATGGGGCCTTGCCCAACCTTAAACACCTCTTTTTTTGTTGAGAATATTGCATTCTGTAGGCTAACCCTAGGCTCACATTAAATATACCGGCTTCATTGAAGCTTACTGAGTTGAACTGAGTGGCTTTTTTGTTTTATTCTCTCTTTACTTCACCCCCAACTGGGACTGGGCAGCCTTTCTTCCAGCGGAGCGTGCTTTAAAGTAGCCCCAAAGAAGAGAATAAGAGGTGGAAGGAGAAAGAAAACCAAAAGGTGCTGCTTAGGCCCATAATTAGCCTTGATCCTTAGAGTCTAAAATATTTTAATGCCAGGTTTCTGATTGCAGTGCAGCAAAGTGGATTTGGGAATGCAGAAAAGTAATTAGGTCTGTGCACTGAAGTGTGGAGAGCATTTAAAAGTGAATGGGTGGTTAGTACATTCTTGGCAGGCTGTTTTTTATCTTTTCATGCTTCGCTGTTGTTTGAGGTGATGGGTTTATTGCAGTTTTAGCACTTTGGAGGTGGCTGTGTTTTTCTTAACCTAGCCTTTCACTTCCCTGTCTCTTAAGATGAATACTTGTGGCAGAATGGAGATTGAAGAAAAATGCTTAAAAAAGAAATCCTTAAAAGGCTGGATTCCTGGAAGGAGGGGGAGGGATCATTTGGTGAAGGAGAACAAGGAGAAATAAGCCCAGCCTTGAAGTAAGCCATGTACAAAGAAACTGCCTTTAATTAATGACTTACTGTCTATAGAACCAACCGTAGATAATGGTCACCCTAAGGAGAAGCAAAAGAAAACATTTATTCTCCAGAAGGATCTGTTCACATCAGGTGCAAACCACCAAACCCTGCAACCCTAACATCCTTGTGCACTTCAGTGAGGCTTACATGACAACCCCCTGAATGAATAGAAGCTGTGTAGCAGCTGGGCTTTGGGGATTGCAACCACTGTCTCCAGGAGAAGCCGCCATACTTCAAAAGGCTAAATGGAGTGGTATCAAGATCACAAGTGATATGGCATCTTGCAGTAATTTATAGATTACTGAAGCTTTGACATAAACACTGCAATTTAAAAAAATCTCACCAGGGGTCAGTTATTCTTTAATTGTGGAACCAGGCAGTTCTGTACATTTGCTATTCAGAATTTCACCAGTGCTGACCTGCATGTCATAGACACTTCCAGCTTTACAGAAAAGAAAGGAGGCTAGTGAGAGAGAAATCTGCGTGTTTAACTATTTTTCCTATGGGGAGTGAGGGAACTTCCTTTTGACTATGGTTATATTTACAGGATACCATCTTAAATAAACTGTGATAGCAACATAGGAAATTACAAGATGGGCACGTTATTTTTGAACAATTGCATTCTAAAAAGGAAAGAGAGGTATATTGAGTCAATGTAGAATGTAGAACAATAGTTTTGTGAGGTATCCATTGGGAAGTTCTCCTGAACAAGTCCCATTGCAATGCACAGGAGCTGAAGAGAAGCATTGTGTACATTTCAGTTGATCTTTTCTACGAACAGGTTTCAAAGGTTTGTATCCTGAGAAATTCAGCTTCCCAAGTCAGGTTCCCCTTGCAATTCTCAGGATTCCTAGCCAGTCTGACGAAAGATCACAGGTCCTTGAAATTCTGAATATACCAATTGCATCAATTGGAAGAGAAAAGCGATGGGAATAGTTGTGATAAATTGTCTGCAATGCTAATGGATAAGTAGTTCTATTATATATAATTTTAATTCATAAGGGAGACTTGTCCAACTCCTTGTTGTAAAGCATTACTAAAATTTAAGTAGGGCTCCTCTAACAGTTTCAAGAATTGTATAAGCAAGTTTTTCATCCATTTAGCATTATTTTTAGAAAGGTGATTTTAAAAGCGGGATGGTTCGTTATAGTCTTTACATTTAACTGATGGGTGTATTTTTATCTATATTTTAGTGTCAAGCATTACATTCAAAAACACATCCTACTGCTCCAAACTGCATCTATATGGAATCAGTGGTGGGATTCAAAAAAATTTACTACCAGTTCTGTGGGGGTGGCATGGTGGGCGTGGCAGGGGAAAGATACTGTAAAATCTCCAGTGAGAGGTAGTATTTGCCGGTTCTCCGAACTAACAGATAACAGATAATCAGAGTTGGAAGGTACCTTGTAGGTCATCTAGTCCAACCCTCTGCCCAAGATCCTACACCATTTCTGACAGATGGCAGTCTAATCTCTTCTTGAAAGTCTCAAGTGATGGCGCTTCAACAACTTCCGAGGGCAAGCTGTTCCATTGGTTGATTGTTCTCACTGTCAGAAAGTTTCTCCTTATTTCCAGGTGAAATCTCTCCTTGTTCAGTTTCCATCCATTATTCCTTGTCTGACCTACAGGCACTTTGGAAAATAGCTTGACTCCTTCCTCCCTGTGGCAGCCACGCAAATATTGGAAGACCACTATCATGTCTCCCCTGGTCCTTCTCTTTACTAGACTAGCCAAGCCCGGTTCCTGCAACCGTTCATTGTATGTTTTAGCCTCCAGTCCCCTAATCATCCTGGTTACTCTTCTCTGTACTTTTTCTAGAGTCTCAACATCTTTTTTATAATGTAATGAACAAAACTGGATGCAGTACTCTAGGTGTGGTCTTACTAAGGCTTTATAGAGTGGTATTCGTACTTCCCTTGATCTTGATTGTATCCCTCTGTTAATACAATTTAGGATTGCATTAACTTTTTTGGCTGCTGCTGCACACTGCTGGCTCATATTTAGCTGGTTGTCCACTAAGACTCCAAGATCCCTCTCACAGTTACTGCTATTCAGCCTGGTTTCACCCAGTCTATATGTGTACTTTTGGTTTTTCTTGCCTAAGTGTAGGACTTTACTTTTCTCTACATTGAATTTCATTTTGTTAGATACAGCCCAGTGTTGTAGTCTGTCAAGATCCATCTGGAACTTAAGCCTATCTTCTTGGGTGTTAGCTATTCCTGCCAGCTTAGTATCATCTGCAAATTTGGTAAGTTCCACTTCTATTCCCTCATCTAAGTCGTTAATGACGATATTGAAGAGTACTGGGCCTAAGACTGAACCTTGTGGCACCCCACTGCTTACTTCCCTCCATGTAGACTTAGACACATTAAGCACTACTCATTGAGTATGGTTTGCCAGCCAGTTGAGAGTCCATCTAGTGGTGGTGCTATCTATTCCACATTTTTCTAGCTTACTAAGAAGTAGGTTGTGGTCTACTTTGTTGAATGCCTTGCTGAAATCTAAATATATTATGTCCACAGTATTTTGCTGGTCTACTAATTTAGTCACTGTGTTGAAGAATGAAACAAGATTGGTTTGGCATGATCTGTTCTTAACAAACCCATGCTGACTGCTAGTTATTACTTTACTTGTTTCTAGATGTTGGCAAATCTGTTTTTTTATGATCTTTTCCAGTATCTTCCCGGGTATTGATGTTAGGCTGACTGGTCTATAGTTTCCTGGGTTTGTTTGTTTGTTTCCTTTTTTGAAGATGGGAACCACATCAGCACTTTTCCAGTCCTCTGGTAGTTCCCCTACTCAAAATTTCCACTACCGGTTCTCCAGAACTGGTCAGAACCTGATGAATACCACCTGTGTATGGAATCACCACCTCTGTGTGGAATCACTGACTACAGTACAGAAATGAGTACAGAAATGTTAAAGAATAACAATATGATTCAACTGACATCTCTCTAAATTCCATAAGAAGAGATATCATATAAATTACTGTAATAAATAATAAATATCAAAACTCTTACATTGTACAGATAGAAGCTACAGCAAATAATCAAATAGATCATGGAACAATTGATTAGAAACTATTCATTAACACTTGTTCCTAACAGACAGGAAGCAGCCGGTGAAGCTAGGCAGAATCACATCTGATACCTGTACAATTAGCACAGGGGGCCCCCAAGGCTGTGTGCTTTCTCCACTTCTCTTCTCCCTATATACCAATGTCTGCATCTCAAATGATCCATCTGTTAAAATATTGAAGTTTGCTGATGACACAACAGTGATTGGTCTCATTCAAGACAATGACGAATCTGCATACAGACAGGAGGTTATACAACTTGCCTCATGGTGTAACAATCTGGGACTGAACACACTCAAAACCGTAGAAATGGGACTTCCAGTTTGAGCTTCTTCGGCGACGGACCTGAAATCTACAACTGTGCACGGTTTTGGTCCGTGCTCGCCGCTGGACACCCCGAGCCGGCTGGCTTTGGTGTTAAAACCACCGCGTAGAGGTGGTGAAGATGGGGGAGCCACTAGCAGGGCTGAGGAGAGCCGCATCTCTCCTCTCTAGCTGGTTTTTCTCCCTTTCCCGAAGGCGGCGCAGCGGTGGCCAGAAATGGCCACCTCAAAGAAGAACTCAAGTGGATAAGATTGTGCAGGAGGAAGCTGGCAGGAGAAAGTGTGGCAGAACGGGCTTGATATGGAAAATATCTATTTAAGGTACCCAAATTTGAGTACTGGAATAATATTTTTAAAAGAAAGATTTTTTAAGTGGCGAAGGAAAGTGAAAAACTAGGTTTTTTTCCTCTTCTTTGATGTTGACAGTTTTGAATGACTAGGAACTTTGAGAAAAGATAGGCATTACAAATTGATATTAATTCACTTGGATATTAACAGGCTTTTTACAGCTGAAAATAAAATCCCAAGTGATGAACATTTTCTGAAAAACTTTAAAGAATTCTTTTTACAAAAAAAAGAGAAAGAAAGCAAACAGAGGAAGAGGAAAAGTGAAAGTAGGGGCCTGGAGATTGAGGATACCACCCGGACTTTAAAGAACTGATGGATTTGTAACAGGTCTTGGGAAAAATACATAACAATTGAAACTTTCTTGCAAGTCTAACCCCTGGAAAAGTGAAAGTGTATAAAGAAGTAAGAAGTAGCTTTGGATAATTGGAGAACTTTTGGTCTTTTGGACAGAGGATATTAAGTGGAGTAAAGTTAACTGGGGGTTGCATCAAAAAAGGAAAATCCTTCTTTAAAATGTCATCACCTATGGAAGAACTAAAAGCACTAATTAAAGACTGTAAAGAAGTGGTACAATCGATAAAAATGGAGATTTTTAAATATATAAAACAACAGGAAGTATCAGCTGGACAAGAAGGGTGGAACAAAGAAGAGGAAGCCATCTTCAATGATCAAATAACTGTTGGTGTAGTTAAGAAAAAACAAAAGGGGAAAAAAGGGAAAAGAGGGAAGAGAGTTAGGAATTTAAGATTTGAAGCAACAAGCAAAAAAAGCATAATTATAATATTATAAGAAACCAAAAGACAGGATTTCAGAAGAGAGAAGAGAGAATTTGATAGAAAAGGGAATAGAAAGGGAAGGGAAAGTGTTGTACGTTATGATTCTTGATTCTTAATGAATATATCTTTTTTATGTATACTGAGAGTATTTACACCAAGACAAATTCCTTGTGTGTCCAATCACACTTGGCCAATAAAGTATTCTATTCTATTCTATCTATTCTTGAACATTTTTCCTAAGATTTTGGGATTAATGCACATTAAATGCATAAATATTTAGTTTTTCAAATAGGTAAGTAGAAAGAGACTAATCACTGCCAACAATCAGGTCATAGTAATTAAAGACCTTGGTTTGAACTGAGTTCCCTCATGTTGGCTACTATGAATATGGGCAGAAATTTTCTATGATTCTGTTTGACCTTAATGACCTCTGACCTGTCCTAGGCCTAATATTTAAATAGTAATGTTTACTAAAGAATGGAAGGCACAGGAAAACAAAAAGGACACCTGCAAATAGATGGCAAAGTATACTGACAAATATTTGGATGGAAAATCCTAAGAGCAAATTGACAAACTAATATAAAGAGCATGATATCTGAAGCTAGCTAATGTTTTATTTTTTTAATGTAGAATACCCATGACAGAACTTTTCAAAAATATTAGTAGTAAGTTTTAATATTGCACGTGTGTTCTTCCTTGGGTGTTATATAGTGTGACAGCAGATTGCCATTGCATCTTCTAACATATAAGATAAAGCTTGCAGTAGGAAAACACCTGTTCTAAATAAGGCCCATTTAGGCTAACAAAATCTTCTTCTCTGGATATTTAAATATGCCAACCATCTATGGGATGGCTGTTATTATGTTTTTCATCACTTAATGATGAAAAATAGGTTGCTGTTTTCTTTTGAACATATTTATATTAAGTACTTAAGCTGCACAGGCTACATTTCTAGATGGAGAGCAATGTTTTGAATATCAAAATTGATGGTTGTAATGTACTTTTTGGCAATATATTTTTGAATGACTTGGAAACTTTAGTTGCTACAAATTTTATATCCCTTCTGTCATAATATGTCAAGTTCCATGAACTCCATTTCTGCACACCAAAAACTCATGAAAAACTCTTGAATATAGACAGTGCACTTTCTCACTGTTTTCTTGTGTAAAATGGAACAAATAAGATGTGTTATTCTAAAAAAAGACTTCAAAATATAATACATAATTTAAAATATCTGTAATACAATAAACAAATAACAAGTGACTATTGTGCTTGTATTTGTGATAGAGATAGATGATAGATGATGATAGGTAGGTAGGTAGGTAGGTAGGTAGATAGATAGATAGATAGATAGATAGATAGATAGATGATAAAAAAATTAAAATTCAAATATTTCTTCATATGGCAGCTTCTCATTAGAGCAAATTTCCATTTGTGCCTAGCTTAGCACCCACTTTTTCATCTCTTTAGTGCACATTTTGAAAACTTTTTATGTAATATTTATATTTTACATTTATTATAAAGATATAGGCACTTTTAATTTGAAAAACAAAAAGAGTGATTTGTGAGCTCAAGTTAATCATTTGTTTTATGTACCACAGAATGTGTGTTATAATTCCAGGAAAAATACATGTGTAGATAAAGCCAGCTGGTTCAGAATGCAGACCAATTTTAAATGGGTTGATTATTCCTGTTTATAGAATTGTCTGAATTGTGACATCTGTTAAATGCAATGATATTAAATAAATTATAAACAAAGGAAATAGGAGTTAGCATAAATTTTAATTGGAGACTTGCAAGAATGCATCAATATTAAAATGCATTAACTATTTTATCTTTTCCTATAAGCTATTTAAAAATGTATGAAACAGAGGCTTACCTTGTGAATCATTTTTATCCAATATTCAAATGTTAGTTTTGAAAATATTGGAAGACATTGAAACAGACTGGACATAGATAGAATTCAGTACATAGAACTAAGCTGAATTCCATAGAAATTTCAGTTTCTCTATTTGTTTCTGCCATTACTTTGGTATCAGATTCTAAACGCCTGCTAGGTCTTTTGCATAGCTGCAGAAACCCCAAATACTTCTGCATATCAGCATTAAGGAATAGTATGCCCTTTGAATTTTCTCAATGGTGTTAGGTTTAAATGTACCTGAGTTCAGGCTGTTAGTCCAAAGAGGACCAATTACAGAACATCCACAAACCATCAACAACATATTCAAAGAATCCATTTTACCAGAGAGGAAAAAGCAAAAATGCACTACCCTTCCTGAACAGATGAGGAGAGATCACAATGGCAACTAGAGACACAAGTGTACCAAAAAAACCACCCACACCAACCAAGTGCTCCACTACCAAAGCAACAACCTAACCTCTCACAAGAGAAGCTGTGTAAGAACTTTATTTAGATGAATACAGTCCTACTGTAGCAAACCGGAACTGCAGAAAAAGTAAACAGAACATCTATACAACAAAATGGATATCCACTCAACTTTCTCAAAAACTACTGAACACTCAACCCAATACAGTACAACCAACACAAGCCCTAAAAAGAAAAACACTCTCCTATAGGAATGGCTAGATATATATTAATGTGTTAAAAGCAAAAAGTTGAGGTTGTAGTGTATTTATTTTGTACTGTACTAAGAAGAGTTGAAGTATGTCTTGTACTGTACTAAGAGTTGGAAGTCAATACCCCCTTTTCTTTCTTTTTCTCTTTTTCCTTGTATCTCAAAACCCCTTTTCCCTGCTTCCTTTCCTTCTCTTAATTTCACTAGGTTTTAAGAATATGTATACCAGGATTGCAGCTTTTTGGCATTAGTTTAAAAATAATTGTCAAATAATCATAAACCAACAAACCAGAAATATTTTTTAATCTTTCCTTCACATTTGACTCTTTCTTCATGTTGACAGCTGAAAGATACCAGGTTTCATTGATGGCTGTCATTAGGTTAGGATGACTAAATCATAGCTACTCCACAAGTTGCAGAGAAGCCCCCTAGAGAACTTTCACTGAGGAAAAGAACTCCTGAAAAATACCTTCTCACTCTTTCTTTTCTCTTTTTATGGTGCCTGTTGAATTCCCAGGGGTAACTTCAGTTAAAATCTTGAATCTGTCATTCTTTCCTTCATTTTATATGCTCCGATAGCAGGGGTTATACTAGTCCAAAGTATTATTAGTGGAAATACTCAAAAGATGTGTATTACTTCATGTTCTTTAGACAAATTGTTTTTTTAATTGTATGACAAAACAATTCTTGCTATTTCTGGTAAATTAGCAATTTATTTAATAAATGTGAGAGAGAGGGAGGGAGGGAGAGAGGGAGGGAGAGAGAGAGAATTATCCAACATTTCACATAGAACAAAACATTGTAATAATAGTCAATTCAATTTGTGGATGTCAATTGCTCTCATATTTATTTTATTCCAAGATAAGAACTATACATGCATGAATATCTAGGCATATATACAATGTAAATATGAATATTTTGTACAATACAACATTATAATAGAAATATATCCATAACTATATATTTAATGGCATAATACAATTCTATAATCATTTTAGAAACGTGAAATTTTGTATAAAGTAATTGTGGCATTTGAAAAGTTAAACTGCTTTGGATCTATATACTACTAAAACTTGTGTGTCTGTAACTTTTAACTAAGTGAAATCGAGCATCATAGGGCAACAATTTTTGACCCAAAATACTTCAAATGGGCTAATTTATAGAATGCATCCAAAATCCAGGAGCCATAACTTCCAGAAATTGAAATTTGGTAAAATTGTAGTTGCTTCATTGCTACTATGCTGCTGTGCCATGTCCAGAGGTTCAGTAAAATGGTCCTGCCATTAGTTCCTGGAAGGCAGTCAGCTTCAATCAAGCTGGCAGGAAGTCAGGAGTTGCTTCTACTCCCACTGCTATTTTGTCCTTGGTCATTCTGTTTCTCTGTGTAGGTAAAGAAATATGCTGAAATGATGACCCAATGGATAACAGATTGTCTAGTTCTAATTAATGATCAGGTTAAACTTCTTAGAAACAACTATTGCAAAAATGGCAATTTATGATTGATTAATATTACTTAATTTCTCTTAGAGAGCCCCCGCAAAGATGTTGAAAACTATGGATTGGCTAAATTGGTCTGATCCAAAATTCTTTAATATCTTATTTAAAGTATTTAATGTATGGTGGGGAAGGAAATGCAGAAGAGTTGCCCTGTTAATAAATGTTTACTGCTGATGTAAAAACTGTGCTGTATAACTGCATTAAGTACAGTTTGCTTCCAGCTCCAATTCAAAGTGTTTAAAGCCCTACATGGCATGAGGCTAGGTTACTGACAAAACCATCCTCACCCCATTACATCAATTTGGTCAGGCAGTGAGAATATGTTGCTGACCCCAGCAGTTAAAGAATTTCAACTGGCAATGTCCAGGAACACAGCTTTCTCTGCCGTTGCCATTGCCCTTTGGAACATGGTCTTCCTAGAGGTGAGGAAGCGCTACCCACCACCCCTTCCAGGCCTTTCAGAAAAGTTTGAAGACCTGGCTCTATTAACTTGCTTGGGGATTCACAGAGGAGCATCCATCTATGGTGCTGATTGGTGCCTTGAAGATCCTCTCCCACCTTTTTAACTTTGAATTTTTATTTTTATTTTATCTTGTTTTAATTGCTTCCTCATACAATATTTATAGCTTTTACATTTTTATATTTTACTTGTATACCACCAGAGTTAGTCTGTGAGGAAAATGACTGGTTTCTAAATTTGATATATGTATAAAAATGTTTAAAAGAAAGTGGTATAATGTCTAAATATATGTATGTTTAACTCAATTTTCTATTCTTTATATAACAGTTGAGAAAGGGTTAAAACTCAATCACTCTTATTCTGTGTATAATTTATATTAAATTCTAAAAATAGAATCCCTATTTTACATATCTCTCATATATTAAAATATTAAAATATCTAAAATAATCCATGATCATTTAGTTTTACTTTATATACTTAATATGCCAGATAGAAGGGGTGTTGTCAAGGTCTTGAGATGCTTAGTCCTGCTAATATGCAGGAAGTATCTTTAAAATTGTGTCGTTCCTTATGTTATTCCTCAATGGAATCTGAGACAGATTAGGGATAGGCAATTACTTTTTTTAGTTCATATTTTTAGAATAACTTAAGACAATTTAGACATGTTTTCACAAGCAAGATTAAACGTTCTTAAGATTGTAAAAGTAGAATGCAGAAAAAGGAAAACAGGCAATTCATTTCAATATTACATTGAAAGGGCTTATCATAGAATTATGGTGTTAAACTATGCACTCTGATGGATAAATATTTGGTTATTGTTTTAAGTCAACTGTGTATCCAGTTTCTTGTCATGTCATCCAGTCCACACTTAATTAGCTATCTAATCAGAATGTCATGGAGTACTTTGTGAGCCTGCTTTAGACATAATATATCTTGATTTCAGCAAACTATTTGACATTCTTTCAAGGAAATTAATCAGGTTTTTTTAAAAAATAGATAAGGTTAATCTAGTAAAACTTGTTTCTGACAAATTCATGGTGATTTCTGTTAATAGCTGCATTATTTTCCAGGATCTTACTCTTTTTGATTGATCTGTAAATGATCAAGTAAATTACTTGCCTGTAGTCTCTTAGATCTTCCTTTCCGCCTTTTTGAAAACAGGGACAGTATTTGTCCCCCTTCAAGTGTGAAGCACTTTGTCATTCTCCAGGGTTTCTCAAAGATAATACATAATATTTCAGCCAGACCATTCAGCCAGACCCTAGGAGGTTCATCCAACTCTGGAGGTTTAAACACATTCAAAATTGCTATGTTCCTATACCCTCAAGGTTCAATCCTACTCCTTCATTCTGCTTTTGACAATTGTATGTATTGTGTGATACATACCTCTTGCTGGGGAATACTGAGCCAAACTAGGACTTCTGTAGCGCTGTCTTTTCTTTGTTACTTGTTAGTATTTCACCATTTTCACCGAGAAGCCAGTATACCAATGTATTCCTTTTATTCTGGGCACATCAAAACAAACTTTTGTTGTTGTTCCTAGCATCCTTCACAAGCCTCATTTTAATACAAGATATAGTTTTCCTAATATCTACAGTTGTTTAATTTAGTGCCTAACCCAGAAAAATCTAAAATGGTATTTAGCACATTCAGTCATTCAGAATGTGTCAAAATCCTCTGTGCTGTGCAATCTTGCAACAGCAATGTTTATGCGAGAAATTAGTTTCTTCTAATGCTAACCTAACCCTAATCTTAACTCTGATAATTTATTTATCTTTAAATGACATACTGTATTCTCTACCTCTCAAATTTAACCAGATTGCTTGGTTCAGGGTTTTTAACATACATACAAAAAATTACAAATCTATTAACAACTTCTTTAAAACAGCAGAGAAATAAGAACAAAGACATATGTTCATTTTAGAGAAGGTAGAATAGCAAAATCACAAAAGTCTGCCCAAGTTTCTCTTTGCCCATCTTATACTGCATCTCTACCCTTTCAGATGAGCCTCAGTTGCCTCAGTTACCATTGTAAACAATGAGTGCTTCAATGAAAGAATGTATTTGATCCCTATTAGTAAAGAAACAGGCAATGTTGTGTTGTGAAAATGTAGCAGGTAAGATTTATCTTGCAAAACTATCTGCAATTCATGCTTTCTGGATGTTTCAGATGCATCTGATATATGCCACAGATGTACTAATGAAGAAATACAAGTGGAAGTATTTGGGTAAGAGCATCCAAATTTCCAAGATTCAGAAATATCCTTATTTTATAGGAATATCTATCAAATTCACCTTTATTCATAGGCATTCAAAGCTATGGTTGTGAGTCTTATACAAGATAAATATATGAGTGAATATACAAAAAGTGAAAAGTGTGAAAGTATATCTCTGTGTGTACACATAGACATAGACATGCATACACAAACATACTATTAAATATCTCATGCTTTTTATTTGCTTGTTTTAAAAATGGTATCTCTGGATGTCTGCTCTCCCAGTTAATAAAGTGTCTTTGTGTTCTTTTATATGTAATCTGCCAGTAGTTATGAATGTAGGCTTCATCAGCTAAGGATTTAACTTAAGGACCAGTTAAAAAGGCATATGTTTGTAGAAGTAGTAGATCTTTGTTTAAGGTTAATATGCAAACTAGCCCAAGGCAGATTTAGCTTGAGTTAAACAATTGGGCATAATTCATACCTTGTTTACTCCTAAAGCAATAAAATGTTATTCTATCATACCTAAAATCTTTGCCTCATAGTATGCAGAACGATTAAAATTGTATGAAATTATGCCAGGGAGAAGTAAATCATATGTAGGGTTTTTATTCATGTGTACTATGCCCCAGGAACATTATACAAACTACTTTGTAAGGAAAATATCTCACATCTTGGTTTTACCAGAAAGACTATGCAGTCTATAAGTTCAGTACAACCTATTTGAAACCTAGGATTGTTTAACTGGCAACATGTTTGTCTTCTGTTTAAAGAAATACACCAATGTGTGTAAAGATCTCACAAAAGCAGCAAAGTTTTGATTAGCAGAAAAACAAACACAGTCACTGAATATTTTCACATTTGAAATATGGTAACTCTGCTTTAATTGAATGTCTTAAGACTGGCTATTGAGTCTGCAAAGTCTATTTATTTCTATTAGAAGAATAGTGATATAGATATTGATGATATATAGATGATGAGAAGACAGAAAGAGAGAGTGAGAGAGAGAGCCTGCAAGTCATTGACAAATTGCCTGGATGAGTCCCTGCAGTTTTCTTGGGAAGATTTACCATTGGTTTCTTCCTAAGGCTGAAAATGATATACCTAAAGTCACACAGTTGGTTCATGCCTAAGGTGGGATGAACTCCTGGTTTCTAGTCCAGTATTTTAATTTTTACACCAAACTAGTTCTCAAAAATATGTGTGTTAGTCCCATAAAAATGCTGTATTGGTACCACTTTACTAATCACTAAAAGTTCACATTGAGATTTAACTGTCAGATGGATCTGAATTTAATTTTAATGCAGACTGTTATGTTTTCACTAAAAGTTTTTTCATATATTGCATAACAAAATAATTTTGTTCCACTAGATTACAGTTCTACAGAGGAATCATTGAGTCTATCATCTGCACCTCTATAACTGTCTGGTTTGGTTCTGCAACCCAACAGGACAGACACAGACTTCAGAGGATAATTAGGACTGCAGAAAAAATAATTACTACCAACCTGCCTTCCATTGAGGACCTGTATACTGCATGAGTCAAAAGAGGGCTGTGAAAATATTTACAGAGCCCTCACATCCTGGACATAAACTGTTTCAACTCCTTCCCTCAAAACGAGCTATAGAGCATTGCACTCCAGAACGACAAGACACAAGAACAATTTTTTCACTCTGCTAAACAAATAATTCCCTCAACCCTGTTCAACTATTACAAAGTCTGCACTACTATTACTGTTAATCTTCTCATCACTCCTTATCACCGCTCCCCTCCCACTTGTGACTGTAGGACTGTAACTTTGTTGCTTGTATCCTTACAATTTATATTGACTGTTTCCTAGTATGATTTGCTGATTGTACCCTATGACTATCATTAAGTGTTGTACGTTATGATTCTTGATTCTTAATGAATATATCTTTTATGTATACTGAGAGTATTTACACCAAGACAAATTCCTTGTGTGTCCAATCACACTTGGCCAATAAAGTATTCTGTTGTATTCTAAAAAAAAAACCAACCAAGTCAGGGGTGTCAAACTCAATTTCATTGAGGGCGCATCAGGGTTGTGTTTGATCTTGGGGGCCAGGGTGGGTGTGGCCAGGGTAGGCATGGCCAGCTTGATGTTACTCGTGTCAGGGGTGCCTATGGCTTTGCCAGTAAAAATGAGCTCGAGTTCTGTTTTCGGTTGCGACAGCCTCCTGCAACCTTCTCCCAGCAAAACGGAGCTGTTTCCAGATTTGTGGGCAAGATCTAAGCACCCTGTGGGCAGGAACCAGACCCCAGACCTTGAGTTTGACACCCCTGCACTAAGTCATGAGAACCAAAACATCTGTTGTCCACTACAAAGCTTAAGGGCAGTTTCATCTACTTTTTAAAAAAGTAACGCTAACCCTAACCCTTTGTATTGCTAGGTACTTTAAGTGTAAAGAGACACAAAATCAGTATTAGGAACATAATGCCAGCCTTGCTAGTTCAAGCCAAATAGAGTGATGTGACCATGAAGCTTGAAAAATTCCCTTAACACTGTCCAACTATTTACAAAGTCTGCACTACTATTACTATTAATCTTCTCATCACTCCTTATCACCCATCCCCTCGCACTTGTGACTGTATGACTGTAACTTTGTTGCTCCTTACGATTTATATTGACTATTTCCTAGTATGATTTGATTGCTTATTGTACCCTATGACTATTGTTAAGTGTTGTACCTTATGATTCTTGACGAATGTATCTTTTCTTTTATGTACACTGACAGCATTTGCACCAAGACAAATTCCTTGTGTGTCCAATCATACTTGGCCAATAAAGAATTCTATTCTATTCTATTCAGCCTAATATGCCATAATAAATTTGAATGACACAGCACAGGCAAAATGAAAATTTTATGACTTATTAATGAAGAGCACCTTCATTGTCTTCATCTCAAAAAATGTAGCTGTGTAAAAGAAGGGTTTTGTCAAAATGATATGGTTACATCTCTGTTAGCAGAGGTTTCTTAAAAGTAGCGTGGTTAGTTGGTTTTCATGAGATCCGGAAGTTTACCAAACCAAACATATGCATCAGAAAGATGCACTTATCTTAGAAAACAAGTAAACGTATTCCTAAATATCTGCCATGAAATTTGACCCTTTGATTTGTCTAAGTTTCTGTGTTAGTTCTTCAATAGAACTATTTTCCTTGAAGGCCACACTACCTCTGGCAAGGTGTTGAAAAAGGTATGGAATGAAGAGAAACGTGTGATTAGACTCATCCTATATTCCCTTACATTTTGAGGCATTTCATTCATAAAAATCCATTCTCATCACCTTTCATATGACTCCATTTTTTCTAACACCCTCTCTCTTCTCAGAAAATAAATGATAACATACAAAATGAATATGTATTCTAGAAATGGTATACAGCCTCAACCCCTCACAGTTGTTGCCTTGTTACAGCCTCAACCCCTCACAGCTTCAACCTCAAACTGTCTACCGTGGACCTCACCCCATTCCTAAGAGGTCCTTAAAGGGGATATGCATAAGCGCACCTGCATGCCTACCATCATTTTCTTACTGTCGCATTTATCTATTATTTATTGCCTTTGTTCTTGTCTATGTTCATACTTATACTTGTTATCTTGTACATGTTTGACAAACAAACAAACAAATAAATAAATATCTCCTTTAACAATTATAATTAACAGAATAACAGACTTGGAAGGGATCTTGGATGTCTTTTAATCCAACCGTCAGCGCAAATAGGAGACGCTATATCATTTTTCAGACAAATGATTGTCCAATCTCTTCTTAAAAACCTCCAGTATGAAGCACCCACCACTTCTGGAGGTAAGTTGTTCCACTGGCTCTAAATAAATGTTTGTATACCTATTTCCAGGGGTGGGATTCAAATTTTTAACAACCAGTTCTGTGGGCGTGGCTTAGGTGGTGGGCATGGCTTGGTAGTCATGTGATTGGGTGGGCGTGGCTTGGTGATCATGTTATTGGCTGGGTGTGGCCAACTCAATATCACTCACATTGAGGCATGCATCTCCTCGTCTGGCCTCTCATGACTGTGGGGATGCTGCAACAGTCGTAAGTGTGAAAAATGGTCATAAGTCACTTTTTTCAGTGCCATTGTAACTTAGAATGGTTACTCCACACTAGCCAAGTACCAGCAAAGGAGGAAAAAAAACTCCAGAGAATTTCCTGAGACAGGAAGTCTAGTCCTGCCAAGAATGTAAGAAGGGTTAATGGAGAGGCAGTTTCTGTAAGCAACACCAGAATGTTTCCTTCCTGCCAGTAATTTCTTCTAACAACTGGTTCTCCGAACTGCTTAGAATGTTAACAACCAGTTCTAGCGAATAGGTACGAACTGGTAGAATCCCACCCCTGCCTATTTCATATACAAAAGGTATGAAAATATGTGTGTATCATTTGTAAAATGGACATATAGTGTACA